>JACDJE010000306.1:3710464-3880565 GCA_016647715.1 Pavo muticus
AAAAGGAAAAGGAAAAGGAAAAGGAAAAGGAAAAGGAAAAGGAAAAGGAAAAGGAAAAGGAAAAGGAAAAGGAAAAGGAAAAGGAAAAGGAGAGGAAGAAAGGAAGAAAGGAAGAAGAAGAAGAAAAGAAAGAGAAAAAGAGAAAAAGGAAAAGAGAAAGGAAAAGAGAAAGAAAAGGAAAAGGAAAAGAAAGAGAAAAAGAAAGAGGAAAATGAAAAGAGAAAGAAGATAAAAAGAAAAAGCTCCATGGAAAACCTTTATGGGTGTTCTCCTTAGGAGTTTGGTGTACACGTTAATAGATTGCACACTGCCATGCCTGTGCTGGCCAGAGCTGGGAGCGGTGCTGCTGTCATTCAGGGTCTGGATGGCCTCATGGTTAGGATGGACTGCATGTCCTGCAGTCTGCCCCACTGTGGAACCATTCCCCAGACCTGAGACCTGAGAAGGGGTGGGATATTCATATGTAAAAGAATGAACAGTGACTGTTTTGGTCACCTGATGTCATAACATGCCATATGACTTGGGAAGTTCAGATGGACCTAACTCAACACCCTCACATGTCTGCAGACACCCTGCCATGAACTTCAGGGTGCAGGCTTGGAGAAACAACTGAAACAAGGACCAGGAAGGGAAAGAAGCATTTAGACTAAGAATTAATTAGCTCAAGTGTTTGTGCTGAATTTTTGAGTGGGCAGGGCAACTCAGGATGAAGACAGAGATGTCCCTGTGCACAACATGTAGGAGCTGCTATCCTTCCAGCCTGCAGCTGAATTTGAAGTACTCCAGAGGAGACAAGGAGGAATCAGCAGGTGCAGATGTGGAATCACCAACGTTACTAAGTGTGACATGACCTTATGTCAACTTCTGGGACAACAGACAGACAGACAGACAAACGTTATTGCATAAAAGATTAAATAAAAGAGAAGAGGCTTTGACAGAACTTTCGCTAAAAATGCAATATTAAATGCTAAGTTTAGTATTATCTAAAATATAGAACAAGTTCGGGTGACTTTTATACCCCCTATTATAAATCCTTGGGCCCAAAGCACATGATTAAGTACTTTGCTGAATCAAAGCCATTATGAGCAAGAGCCTGGCAATGCTCCTCTCTTAATGAGCTTCCAGGAAATGTACAATTGTTTTTAGAAGAAGTCTAATGAAGACAGATTTGCATAAGATCTCTCACTTGATGCAGCCAGAAAACCCAAACTCATCAACCAAACAAAAGCATGGGAGTCGTCTTTTTTTGTTCAGTGCCTGATTATACTTCCAGGAGTGCTGGTGTGTAATGCTTTCAAACTTTCATTGAACTTTACTCTCTCACTCCAAGCAATTATTTTTCCTTGATGTCTGATGGTGAATGATATACATGCACCTGTGTGATAATGGCTGGTTAGATATATCCTTACCGAGCTGGGAAAACCCAGAACGTCACCTCTACACTTAACCATTTTATTTCTTTTATGGCTCTGCTATCAAGCCCTTCTCTAAAAGCTACCGGTGGAGCTTACATTTGTCAGGGGAAATGTGGCTGTTTTATCATGCCAGCTGTTTAAAGTCTCTTACAACTTTGCAAACTGCTGTAAGAGTCCTTGCTTTTATCACTGCTCAAACTTCCAAGCAGTCACCAGAACAAAGGAGAGAACAGCTGGGAAGTATTAAAAGTGGCAGAGCTTGCCATTGCGCTCAGGTTTAAGCACAACAATTAATAAAACCTCCCCTCCTCTTTCACTCCATCTCGATGAGCACTCACTTTGGAAGAGGATTTCTTGCTGGCCCCTTCAGCACTTCCAAAAAAGCAGTTGTTATCTTTTCACAGACATACTGTGCTGGCATCCCAGCATCAACCTGCAGCATGCTCAGTGCAGCTTTTTATTAAGTGTAAGCAAAACGTCCAGAATTTCATCTACCTGAAGATGAAATCCTGCAGGGAAGCACAACCAAGGGAGATGAGAGGCTCCTTGCTTCGCGTTGGCTATCTAAAAGTTGATCAGCTCACACAAGCAAATCATAGGGACTCCACCTACAGCCAACAGAGATAGGACCTCCCCGGGTTGATTTATTTCAGCTGCCTGGGACACCTATCTTAGCATGGGGTGAGCATCCACTCACCCCCTCCATTGGCTAGAGAAGGATATCTGGCATCAGCCACATTTCAGACAGTTGCAGTTGGGTCAGGCAAATCCCGCCTGGACAGTGCGGTGGTCTGTCCAGCCTGGCTTTTCTATCAGCAGCTGGTGACAGATGCTCCACAAGGAAGCCAACAAAGAGCAGCACCCAGATCTGCAGCATACGTGGCTGTGCTGTAATAAAGTGTGAAGAAAATTGCTTCCTTCCCCTCTGTGGTGATTAGCTTGCGCTCTGAAGTATAAGGGCGGGATTGATGGCTGTTGTAATTTTATCCCAACTGAAGGTAGATTTGAGGGGCGGAAACAGCACGATGGATGCCTGGAAGATGAGGCTCTGAAAGGACACAGAGGCTTAAAACACTGCATGTAAACAACAAAAAAAAATAATTGTGGGCTTTCAAAAGGGACATTGCAGTGATTGTGGTTTCATACATGAGAAATATCCACAGCAGGCACAACTCTGAGTATTCCCTTGGGTGTCTGCTCTGAATGCTTCTCCTGGTGGTCTGTACTACAAAATGCAAATGTACCCTTTGAGATAACCAATTTTAGTCCTTTCTCTGACAATTCGGGCAACTCATGGTTTTGGCCCTCGTGTTTTACTCAAGGAATCCCCATAGCTGCTGTTCTCCATCCCAGAGGGACACTTTCCATGTCACAGGTTGGGTCCTTCCTATGACAGATGGGCCTTCAGCACAGAATCTTGAGTTGGAAGAAGACTACAAGGATCACAGAATGACATCATAGAACCATAGAATGGTTGGGATGGAAGGGACCTCAAGGATCATCAAGATCCACCCCCACTGACACAGGCAGGGCCACCAACCTCCGTAAGGATCACTGAGTCCAGCTCCTGGCTCCACACCAAATTTCAGACCATATTTCTGAGGATGTTGACCAAACTTGCAGGACAGCACCATCCCACCATTGTTCCAGCAAGGTCCTCTAAGAAGGAGACACCTTCACTGAGGAATGACCCAGTGAGCTCCCCAGGATGTCCTGTTACCCAGCTCCCAAGCTAGCAACGCCTGATCCCCTTGGTGGCCTCCTCCGTGCCCTGGAGGAGGGGATGGCCAAACCTACCCTGAGCCCTTGGTCACCCAGCAGAGCATGGCTTTTCCCAGGCAGCTGTTGCCACAAAGGCTCCCAGCACTAACAGGCATTCCTGCAACGGAAAATGCTTGAAGCATGTGCATAACACAAGGTACCTGTGTTTCCCAGACGAGACTTTTCCAAGATAGTGGCAGCGACACTTCCGACAGACAGCGTTTACAAATCATTATTAACCCAACAAAGTGCTTTAAAGAGAGTCACCCTGGGGCACTCTGGCCTCCGTTAAAACAGACTTTTCAAACACATTTATGGACTTAAATAAAACTCATTTTGGAACACTGCTGAAATTACCTCCAGGTTTCACTCTGGCTTTGCTGCTCGTCTAGTCCTTAAAATTACTCACCGGGAAAGGGAAAAGTTTTTTTTTTTTCCCAGCTAAAGGGTTCCTGTGTGTGCAGAGCTCAGCTGTGCAAGCCCTGCCAGCACGCAGATGGCCAGATGCGGGTGGCTGAGATTTGAAGCATTGTATATACCAGATTGTCGTTATTGTTATTATTGTTGCTGTTATTACGTGTATTACAGCCTTCCCCAAAATCGTGCCCAGATGAACAAAGGATAGGAGTGAGGGATTCCTTAGCAGAGGAACCAAAGCACAGCGAGATCAAATGATTCGCCCCAGGACACACAGGAGGTCGGTGGCAGAGATGGGAAATGAGCTCAGCTCTCCAGAGACCCAAACCAGACTCTTTAAAACAGGTCTAGCTACAACGTTTTGAAGGTGTCCGTCACACTGTCATCCAAGCTTGACCAAGAGCCTGACCTGCATGTAAACCACTGTGCTCTGGAAGCTGTTCTTTATCCTTCTGCCAACAAATGCAAAAACCTCATTAATAAGAGTGGGAGGAATGGTTGCAGAAATGCGTTTGCTGGTAACTTTCGCTCTCATATTGTTAACACACACAGCTCCAAATTCTGGGTGGCAGATGGAAGTACTCATTGCCCTGATGGATTTATGGACGTCTGAATCCTTGTAGTAGTACATATTGCCTTCAGAACAACATTTTCTTCACAGTGAGCCAAGTCCTGGTTCAGCTGAAGTTATTGGAAGTTTTGCCACTAATGGGATCAGGATTTGGATTTGTGTCTGCAGATGTAAAATAACTCACTATTGCAAATTTGGAAAGCAAGAGTTGAATTAAATGGGGTGAGACAGAAAAAAAGCAAGAGAAAAATCAAAGCTCTTGTAAGATTTAGGATCAAGTTTTCCTTATCAGTGTCTCCTTGTTCTGAAGGAGACAGTCCCAAGGCCATGCAGAAGCAGATCAGCATTAGCTTTTTCATCTCCAAGCAATTAGCTGTAACCATAAACCCATATGATGGGTGAGCAAAAGCTGTCTCTTGGGTGGCTGTCACTTGCCAAGCGCACTGCATGAAGCCAAGCATTGGTTTCTGCCTCGTTTCCAGTAGATAATTGTCTACACCACATAAAAAGTCTTAACTCCAAGCATAAGATGCACACATTACTACGTATAGCAGGGGACTGAACTAACAGGGGGCTTTGTCCAGTGAATGGTCCGCACGCTTTCTTTGAAACAAATCTATAAAAGAAAGATAGAAGAAAGATAAAAGAGATGGACCAAAGATAAAACTCCAAAGAGTTTCATGTAAGACAAGCCCAAACTTGAAGATCCATGTGACACAAACACCAGGATATCTCATCAACTTTTTTCTTGGTGCCTCCTCACCCAGAGAGTTGGCCAGGGAAGCATTGCTTCCAGCAGGCACTTCTGGTTGGGAAAACAACAAGAAGCAAAAGGCATTTCACAAAACTGACAGTTCTGGGATGATTTCTAACATATTTGATATGATATTGATATTGATATTGATAAAAGGGTAGTTAGAAAACTCTTTATGATGTAACTTAATAACTTGGTGGCAGATGGGAGGAGAGGATAATGCTCTTGTGTATGGTCACACTACATAAAATTGCACCTCTAACACGACAAGCAGAGGCTGCAGATGTCCAGCAGCTCCCAGGGTTCTGCATTCAGTTGGTGTGAGTGACACCATTTCCACGGTAAGAGTAGAAAGGATTCATGTGATAAATTGGCCTTCTGTTCCATTTACTGCTCCTTTTAGTCCTTTGGCAGGTGATGGACTAGATATTAGGAAGAAATTGTTTGCTGTGAGGGTGGTGAGACCTGGAACAGGTTGCCCAGTGAGGCTGTGGATGCCTACACCATGTAAGCACTCAAGGCCAGGCTAATGGGGCTGTGAACAACCTGGGCTAGAGGGAGGTGTCCCTACCTATAGCAGGGGGTTGGAACTAGATAATCTTAAAGGTCCCTTCCAACCAAACCATTCTATGATTCTATGATAGGTGATGGACATTGATGTCACAAGAGATAACAGCAGGTGGAGGTGGGATTCATGCTCAGAACAAGCCATAACATTTGGCATTGCCTTGGTGGTTTTGAGGCTGCTCTGAAACCACCAGGAAAGCCATGGATGTGCTCGGTGAGGTAAGGGTGGTGCCCTGGCCGTGTGCCACCTGCTACAAGCCACTGCCAGCCCCTCATAGGGAAGGAGAGCACATTTTGGAAGCTGGAGACCATTTGCTGAGCTGTTTGAGTGCCTTCAATCCAGACAGAGAGGGAAACCTGATGAGCTCAGGTCTTTTCACAGCCCTGCCTTGAATGTGGGAGATGAACTCCTTCCTCCTGAGCTGCTTGCTTGGCCAGCTCCAGCTGTCAGCTTACAGCATCTCTCCTCCCAGGGCAGGGGGAGATAGCAACATGGAAATCCCGCCCGTGGCTGATTACACAAGGCAGGTGTGATGCCAAGAGCATCATCACCCGCTTCACGTGCCAAGTACCTGGATGCAGCATGAATGAGCACATCCTGCAGATAGCTCTGTCAGCCGATGAGCACATTCCCCTCAGAGACAGGATGACTGAACATGCAAACTAATGCGCTTGTGAGCCTTTCATGTGCAGAGCTGTAACAGATGTTTAAAGATCATCCTTTGGCACTGGGAAAGTGTTTAGGAGTTCCTAGATAGGAGTTTTCTTGGCACACTTTTTTTCTCTTTTTTTTTTAATTTTTTTTTTTTTTTTCTATAGGAGCTGAAAGAGGTAGGTTCCTGTTATTCATTATTTTCTGTCTGTGAGCTAAAGGCTTACGGAGCGCGCTCTGCCTCATGCATCAGGAAATGCCAACCATATAAATGCAGCTCTCATCTTCTATTTGGGTCCCTATCTCACAGCAAGTCTAACAAAAATCCATCAGACATCCTGTTTGTTTACAGCAGTAATTAAGAACCTGCAGCTTGAAGAGCTTTGCACTTGACAGTTCTCCATGCAAACATGAATTGCAGGTGATGCCCATAACATGCTCAGCCAACAATAATAGAGATTTCTGCAGAAATCATGCTGACTCAGAGTAAAAACCACTGGTGTGAGTGTGTTTTTCAGAGAATGACCCAGACAGCCCATACTCAAGGAAAATACCTCAGATTGCAGTACTGTGAACCTCATTGCATACAGTGGTCTGTCTCTTCAGCAAGACTTCACCAGCTTTACTTCTTCCTTCCTTCTGTAGTACTGAGGGACATGGTTTAGTGGGACATATTGGTGAAAGGTGGACGGTTGGACTGGATGATCTTGGAGGTCTTTTCCAACTGCGGTGATTCTATGACTTTATGATTCTATGATTCTACCTGCCTGCAGACATCCTGATGCAAATTAATAGGCCCTTGCCAACACCACATGAAGGAAAAGCTTTGCAGTATGCTCTGCAATTCCCCTGCCAGCAGAGTCCTGTATTTATTTTGGGATGCAACAACACCAGAGGGACGGAATGCCATCCAGAGGGACCCAGACAGGCTTGAGCAGTGGGCCAAGGTGAACATCATGAGGTTCAGCAAATCCAAATGCAAGGTCTTTCAACTAGGTCGAGGCAACATCCACTAGCAATACAAGCTGGGGGATGAAAGGATTGAGCCAGAAAAGACCTGGGGGTTCTGGTGGATGGGAAGCTGTACATTAACCAGAACGTGCCCTCACATCTACAAAGTCAGCTGTATCCTGGGCTTCATCAAAAGCAGCATGGCCAGTAGGGCGAGGGAGGTGATCCTGCCCCTCTGCTCTGTGTTGGTGAGATCTCACCTGGAGCACTGCATCCAGATGGGGAGTCCTCAGTATAGGAGAGGCATGGGCCTGTTGGAGTGCATCCAGGGGAGGGCCGCAAAAATGATCCAAGGGATGGAACACCTCTCCTACAAGGACAGGCTGAGAGAGCTGGGGCTGTGCAGATGGAGAAGAGAAGGCTGCGAGGTGAGCTGAGAGTGGCCTGTCAGTATCTAAAGGGGAGCTACAGGAAAGAAGGGGACAGGTTCTTTATCAGGGTCTGTGGTGACAGGACAAGGGGAAATGGCTTCAAGCTTAAAGAAGGGAGATTTAGGTTGGATATAAGGAAAAAGTCTGTTACAGTGAGGATGGTGAGGCACTGGCACAGGTTGCCCAGAGATGCGGTGGATGCCCCATCCCTGGAGAACTTCAAGGCCAGGCTGGATCAGGCCCTGAGCAACCTGATGGAGCTGTGGTGTCCCTGTGCATTGCAGGGGAGTTGGACTAGATGGCCCTCAGAGCCCCCTTCCAACTCTAAGAATTCTATGGTTCTATGATTCTAACAATGGGCATGGGTACAGGTGGCTCAGCGCAGCAATGGCCTTTAGGGCATGACTAGAGGATTCAGCTCCTCACGTAGCATTTGCATCCTGCATTTGACAGGACCCATTTCAGAGCACACCAGGAGAGCACAATACCATCCTGATGTGTAAATGAGGGAAGAGAATGTAAGAACTACCATCATGTGATGCTGGTGGCCAGAGATGACAACTGCAGCTAACCCAAGCTCCAGAAACCATTGCCACTTACTTGGCACCTAAAAGGATAATGTCACTGATGCTGGATTAGAAACTTCTAAGACAAGCCTTATTCCTGCTAGGAAGACCCATCACAATAATTAAAGAATTTTACCAAGAACTGCCCATCGTGCCATGAAATAATGTCTGCAAGGCACCAGCACACAGTGCCAAACCTACTGGAGCAGATCTGTTTAAACAGTAGGTTCTTTTTCCTGCAGGGCAGTTAAAACCACTTTGACACACTGGGTTTGTGGGCCTGATTTGACCATGGGGCTCTTCAGTTTTGAATGAGGAAGAAGCATTTATCTGATCCAGAGTTACCAGAAAACACCACGATCCTTTCAGCTGATTGCATAGAGCTGGGAACAGACTGCTACTCACTGCTGCTGAAATGTATGCCTTCTTCACACTGACGTTGAGTAGAGACAGGGAAGATGCAGACACAGATAAATAGGGTGTACAAGACATTTTTCTAGTCTAGACTGGAACATGGTGGGAAAATCTCACCAGCTCCTTCTTCCTAATTTATCAGTGGTGCATTCTTAGCACTGGTTTTGGTAAAGGAGTATTTCACATTGAAGCCATTATGGGAAACCTGCTGTTGAATGGCCAAAGGTAAAGGAAGTTTTGACCCAGGTGTCAAAAGAAGGACAGAACCTCAAAATAGATCTACTGCAACTGGTAATAAAAAATGGAGGCTGTTGATCTCAGCTCAGAAACAGCGATTTCTCTTCCACATGTGTGGATTTTGTTCTTAGTAATGAGTCTGTAACATTTGCAACTCTGTTTGTAGCCTCGTTGAACACTGAGTTTAATTCATTAATGTTTATAAAGTGCTTTGAGATCTGCAGCTGGATAAGTGCTAAATAGTCTTATTGCCATAATACAGATGAATTTGCTTATCTCTCATGTAAATCAGCTCTAAACATTAGTCTGAAATTAACAGCTCTGGGGTTAACAATAGGCTCAACCACACACTCAACTGCAGCACTTATCATATCACAACATTACCCTTATTAATTACACGCCCTGCTGTGGTTTTTGGACCGAAATCAGCTACACTTCAGATATGGGCAGCCGGACAGCGCTGGGAGGGAAGCATTTGTAACTGCACGACACATATGTTAATTGTGAAATTAAACAGATGGCCCAGTCACTCATCAGTGAAAGTCCACCAGGGGCTGTAAGAAAGAAGGAGATTTCCTATGTAACATAACAATTTGGACATCAGAAGGTTTCGAGTTACAAGATTTTTCTTTATCCCCCACCTGAAACTTTTAAGGGATAACATCAGGGAATTTCATCTGGACTTCAGATACTAATCTCGTTTTCTGCTGGTTTGATCTGTCTGCTGAGAGCTGGCAGCCAGCTCCGCCAGCTCCACGTAAATGTACACCGCGCAGCAGATGGACTGGCCCCATGTGGCTGGAGCATGCAAATCTCCCATCTCCAGAATGCATTGCATGTGGTGAGTTTGTCCCAGTGCTCAGCCCGGTGCTCACTGCACCATGCGTCAGCAGAATGGCTTTAGGGGCTGAGATGTGGGGAGTGGGATCAAGCGGCCACCTGCGGCTCACCCATGCAGCTCTGCAGAGGCCACGGACCTAACACTGAGGACATGCGGTCATGAAGCTCATTTCTACAAGTTTTATTTTCTCTACACAGCGTGTGTGTTATCTGCTGCAATATTGCCTGGTGTCAGCCTAGGTAAAAATGGGATAATGGGTCCAAGGAAGATTAAGGTCAATTTATGTCTGAATTCTGCATCCTTCTTCACTTACAAATATGAAAGGGATGGTCCAGAGGAGGGACACAAAGATGATCACTAAGATGATCAAAGGGCTGTAGCATCTCTCCTGTGAAGAAAGGTTAAGGGAACTGGGCTTGTTTAGTTTGGAGAAGAGAAGGCTCTGGGGAGACCTCATTGTGGCCTTCCTGTACTTGAAGGGAGGGGGAACGGCTGTTTATGAGGGTGGATGGTGATAGGACAAGGGGGAATGGTTTTAAACTGAGACAGGGGAGGTTTAGGTTAGATATTAGGAGGAAGTTTTTCCCCCAGAGGGTGGTGACGCACTGGAACAGGTTGCCCAAGGAGGTTGTGGATGCCCCATCCCTGGAGGCATTCAAGGCCAGGCTGGATGTGGCTCTGGGCAGCCTGGTCTGCTGGTTGGCGACCCTGCACACAGCAGGGGGTTGGAACTAGATGATCATTGTGGTCCTTTTCAACCCAGGACATTCTATGATTCTACGAATCTATGATTATCAATATTTTTTACACATATTTCTTGCAGTGGTTAACAGTTCTAAGCAAAGGCAGGGCTCTGATGCACAGCAGAGACAGATTTTACACAGAGAGATTTACAATCTAAGAAGACACCAAAGAAAGACTAGAGGAAGGGAAGAAAGGGTAATTATCCTCCAAGCACCTAGAGCCAAACTTTCAGTGGTATTTAAATGCCTACTGGTGTTTTCAAAACTTGACATCTAATTCCCTTTGAAAACCTGGTTCAGATTTACAGGAGTGGTCAGCTCTCCCAACTGGAGATACGTTTTCAAAGGGCTCAGCACCCAATTAGGCAACGGGCAGGTTTTCAGACATTCCCAGTGTGGGGTTTTGAGATGTTTTGGAAAAATGGGAATAAGAAGCAAAATCCAGGTTTACACAGCCTCTATCAGTTGCAGCTTGAGCTATTTGGACTGAATCAAAACCCATTTCTAAAGAAATTTTTTTTTTTTTTGTGACTTCAGCAAGCATCTGTAGTCTTCTACTTCTGCACCACAGAAAACCAGGGACAGTCTTTTCTTCCCAACACATCAAATATTCTATACAAAACAGCCTGGGGAAATAAGAGCAATTTTCTCTGTGTTGAACAGAGAAAGATTTCTATTTTATTACATTTTATTCCCAGGCCATCTTGAAATCTTCAGTTTCTTTCTGAATCCTGAAGCTTTGCATTTGCCTATGTTTCTTATGAAACTGACTTTGAGGTCTACTGGAAGCCTGAGAGTTTTTAATTAAAAAAATAGGTATGAAATCTGTACCAAAAATGCTGATTTTCTATATATTTTCCAGGTGTGATAAACGATTTCACTGTTGTCCCAAATCAGAGAGCAGGTGAGGAAAAGGGAGCTGAGAAATGCAGAACAAGAAGACATCTGTGCAATCTTTTTTCCCAAACACTGACCAAAGGTACAATATTGATTTGAATTTCTGCCATTTTTCTTTCAAATGTTAGTAGAACAAAACATTCTGGGCCTGCTATTGAAATACAGCCAAGAGAAGACCACAGAGCAGATTTGTCCAGGGATTATATCAGCTCACAAGTGTGCTGGGCTCTTCCGTCCTTTGTGGGTGCCCTCTTAAGCGGCCTAATGTTTCAAACTGGGGTCCCATGGACCATGAAATCCCAAAAAGAGAATATTTCAGCTTTCTTAAAGATTGACCTCTGAGAAGCCTCGAGCTTTATCAAATGGAGATGCATGCTATGCTAGGTTACAAGGAATTCAGGTGCGTTACTCGCTAGCTGTGTCCAACAGAGCTCCTGGCAAAAGCAATGCATTGGGCTCATTTCTGTGCTCAGTATCCAGCACTGGGAGCACTCAGGGCAATAAGCAACAAAAGATGAGCCAAAGCTTTGGTGAGCTGGTCATACAGATGTGTTGTACTTGGGCCCAGGTAGCTAGGGAATACTCCAGAAGCCGCAGAGAAGCTCTTTACAACAGGGATAACGCACTCTGAAATCCTACTGCCTCTTTACTGCTTATCTGGATGCACGACAACGGACTGCACTGACCTTTTGGACTACATGATCTTGCAGGTCATTTCCAACCTTGTGATTCTATGATTGTGATTCTATGACCTTTCACACTGGTTTTGGAGGGGAGGAGGTCAGGGATACGGCACGCAGTGTCAAATCACATTCTGGGTCTGGCTTAAACTGTAAAGGTAGATAAAGCATCTCCCTGCTCTGACCGCCACCATACAAAAAGCCAGGCTGCAATTGCATGAATGCAGTCAGGTGCCTGACTGCAAATGAGAAGGTGTAACAACAGAGGAAGGCATTGAATGAATAACAGTACAGTTCCTGTTCAGTGTTTGTCTTTATTTTCATCTTCTCCTTCCTTACTTCTCCATTTTTGAGCTTGTAAAGCCAAAGATGCTAGAACATGGGCTCTCTGAAATGACATTGCAGGAGGTCAGATAAGATATCACAAGCCCACACCCATTCCTCTATTCTCCAGTTCTGCAATAGATTCAATTTCCTGTGAATTAATGACCAGGTGGGATTAGTGGTGCTCAGCTGCAAAGTAAGCCATCAGCTCCTCCCACATGGTCAGCGTTTATCCCTGCACATCATTCAAGTCTGCTATCTTCTGGGTTTCAGAGATCTAAAAAAGCCATCATGTTTTTCCACAGTTTGTTAAGCACACCATCCTCTCCCAGAAAAGTGATAAGAACAAATCCCAGGAGGAAATGCTCATCTTTGGGGACAATTGCTTCTGTGCATGGGGCCTTGAAATTCTGCCCTCCTAAGCAAGCTGTCAATCATAGCCAAAAGGCACATAGTGAATGACTTCTCATTGGTTAGTGAGGTCTTTGAGTACTGCTTATCCCTGGGATGTGCTGTAGGAAGTTACCAAACTGTTCTTTATCTGCATGGGGAACTCTATCCAACTTCTTATGGTCTGCTGAAGGTAAGGTTTGGCTTTCTCTACCTGCCTGACTCCTGCCATGCCCTTGCCATCACCAGAGCCCAGTGCCAGGACAGGCAGAGGAGGTATGAAACACCTACACCTGCCTCTTTGTTGCTGCATGGGGATGCAGGAGGTTGTTCTGGCAGAACTGTGATCCTGGGATGGAGAATGTGAGCTTCTCTCCCACTCATCGGGATCCTAGAATGGAGTGTTGGGCAGGGAGGAATCTGATGAGGTTTAACAAGAGCAAGTGTAGAGTCTGGCACATGGGGAGGAATAACCACATGCATCAGAACAGGTTAGGGGCTGACCTGCTGGAGAGGAGCTCTGCAGAGAAGGACCTGGGGGGCTGTGGTAGACAACAGGCTGCCCATGTGCCAGCAGTGTGCCCTGTGGCCAAGGAGGCCAATGGCATCCTGGGGTGCACAGCACAGAGAGAGTGGCCAGCAGGTCGAGGGAGGTGATCCTCCCCCTCTGCTCTGCCCTGGGGAGGCCTCATTTAGACCACTGTGTCTGGTTCTGGGCTCCCCAGTTCAATAAAGACAGGGATCTCCTAGAAGGAGTCCAGCGGGGGGCCACAAAGATGATGAAGGGCCTGGAGCATCTCCTGTATGAGGAAAGGCTGAGTAACCTGGGGCTGTTCAGCCTGGGGAAAAGAAGACTGAGGAGGGATCTCATCAGTGTTTATAAATATCTAAAGGGAGGTGGGAGGCAAATGGATGAGGCCAGGCTCTTCTCGGTGGTGTATATTGATAGGACATGGAGCAATGGCCTACAACTTGAACAGAGGAAGTTCTGTGCTAACATGCAGAAGAACCTTATGGTAAGGGTGATGGAGCACTGGCACAGGCTGCCCAGAGAGGTGGAGGAGTCTCCTTCTGTGGAGATATTCAAGACCCGTCTGGTTGCCGATCTCTGCTTTAGCAGAGGGTTGGACTCAATTATCTCTTGAGGTCCCTTCCAACCCCTGCAATTCTGTGCTTCTTGTGATCCTGCACAGTGGATTTTCAGCTCTGAAAAGTCTCCAAAATTTGACTCAGCTCATCACATTCAACCAAGCACACCATTGGGAACATGAGGTGTTGCAGCCTAGAGAATGCCCTGCCCTTCCACTCTCTGTGAGAAGCTGCAGCTGCCTCAAGGCCTCCCCTCAGCCTGCTCTGGGCCCACCAGCTGAGGGGCCTCAGCCACCCCTCACACCCCTTGTCCTACAGGCCCTTCCCCATCTCTGCAGCCCTCCTTTGGATGCTTTCTAACACATGTCCTTCCCTTGCACACTACTAGTGCTGTGCCCAGGGCACCCTGGGGCACTTTTATCCCTGTTAACCAGCTGACCAGCACTGAAGTACTTTGCAGTATCCCACTCACTGCTGCTAAGTGAGTTGGTCCAAGCAGGAGAGAGGAGCTGAATGGGGAAGGGCTGTTCTCAAAGCAGCAGCGCAGCAGGGAAGCTAAAACAAAGTCTGTCTCAGCCATCAGACAGCCAAAGGCATCAGTTCAGATCTCCATGAAATCATCAACTTGCTGTCCTGGGATTATGGGCTCACATAAACCACCCAGAGGACCTGTTGGGCAAACAGGTGGGAGAGGGAGGCTTCTTTTCCTTAACTCACAAATTATGCACTCAAGAGGAAAGATTATTTACTTATAGGGCCTTAGCTGGTTCAAACCTTGAGATCTGGAGCATGGAGCCCTGTCTCCCTGCAGCCAGGCAGGGGGCACGGGCAGAGGCACTCCCTGCCAGCTTCCACGGCTTCTGTGGGGCAGGACAGCTGCAAGGAAATGTGCAACTCATAAAGCTGAAGGGACTCTGCAAGCTATTAGGTAATTAAGCAAAGTGATGGCTTGGAGCACCCGGCTGCTGCTTCCAGCCCATGGCTGTGCTCTCTTTAGAGTCTGATTGGATCAAGGATTTTTATTAACTTCATATTTTTGCTTCTAATTTTCCTCCCTTTGCCTTTCATATTGCAAGCCCCGAGCTCCTCTGGTCTTGTGGTGATGTTTATTGGCACTGGCAGGTTGCAACACCCCTGCAGGCTTCCCACAGACAAACCCCAGTGTGCAGACCACGAACCAAAGCAACTTCATACGCCGTCTGTGCTGTGAAATCGCTCAGGCACTTCCCTCCTGGTTTTGCTTTTGCCCACCCCACCTTCCCGGCTGGAGCCCCCCCACCTCTGCTGCACCTCTCATTTTCCAACAGAAGAGGCTGAAAGCCCAGAAAAGCAGCTGGTTTGCAGGGCATGGCCAAATTCATCCCTTCACTGTGCCTTGAGGCTGTGGTTCCAGGTAGGGAACAAGTCCCAGTGGGCTGCAGCCACTGCCATTTCTGCGTGGTGCAAGACAGACACCAGACAAGGAGAGGGATGGTGAGATGGAGGGAGGGTGGTCTTAAAGTGGTGGCAAAGACCCTGGGAGTTTGCTCTTTGTTTCACCATTGACCCTTTTTTTCCTTCAAGGTCATGTAAACCAGCCGCATCCAGACTGGACACCTGGAAACCTGCGCTTTGACCCCTTAAGTATACTTTTCACTGTTACTATCCTCAAAGTGGGTGCCTCAAATTGTGGATACTTGTTGCTTTAGCACCTGATTTTGGGTACCTACCATTTGTTCCAGAGAGCTTCCAAAACTTTCTGTACAGCAAGAAGCACAGGGGAGTCCCAAGCACCTTTCTGGAAGCTGTCCACAGCTTGCAGAAACTGATGGAAGACACAGTGGGATTTATTTAGCCTCTGCAGATGCTTGTGCCCATGCTGACAATGGACCTTGGTTTGCAAGCAGGCTGGGTTGGTTAAATTGTCCTGTTCTTCACCATGCTCACAAGCATATCTGCTAACAGCTGGCTGTGAGCCCAGCCTTCCATTTTAATATCACTTCGGGGTTTTACTTGTAGTGTTTCTGGGCAGTAGGAGGCAAAGATAGAAGTGGCAAACCCCCAGCGTGCCAGCAGTGAACCAAAATGAAAGAGGAGCAGGAAAGCGCCTGCTTGACCAGCGGCAGTGCCTGGTTTTGGTGGCCTTTCAGCTGCCTGTTATAATAGCAGGGGAGTGGCTGACTCACTCGAAGTTTTCTTTCAACCCCTTGTCCTGATTGGAAGGAAGTACAAAAGATGCTTTGTTTCCACAAGCGGGACACAGAGGGCTCCAGCCTCCAAATCTCCCGCTTGCTGATGGAGCCTGATGCTCTACCCCATGTGGGATCCATTTGAGTCTGAAAACTTGACAAGAAATGCCAGAGCAACACCAGGATGTTCCCCATCCCAGCAGCAGCAGCTTATTTGTTCAGCTCTCAGCTGCTGCACACGATCAATGCAACACGTAGTGTGCAATGGGGTTTGAAGACATATGCGTAATCTCTGGCTGTGTTGAAAAGACGTTCTGTCCACAGAGAGTGCTTTTTGAGTCGCACTCAACATTGTTTTAGCTTCCAGGCGTCTTGCCTGGCTCTTACAATCCCTTGTCTCTCAAGCACTTGTAAAGTATTTGAGTGGGGCCATTTCTAACCTTTTAGGGACTGCTACTTATTCCAGTGCCAATGCCCCAGACCAGACTCAGCAGCGTTCAGGTTTCTGCCTTGGCAATGAACTGAAAAGGGCCTGAGGAGTCCTGGTGGATGCCAAGTTGAACATGAGTCAGCAGTGTGTCCTTGCTGCTAAGAAGGCCAGTGTTACTCCTGACTGTGTTAGGCAAAGTATTACCAGCAAGAGAGGTGATCTTTCCCATCTACTCTGCATTGGTGAGGCTGCACCTGGAGTTCTGGGTCCTGTAATACAAAAGAGACAAGGACATGCTAGAGAGTTCAAGGCAGGGCTGCCAAGATCATCAAGAAATCGGAGCACCTCTGGAGGGGGGAAGCTGAGAGATCTGGGACTGATCAGCCCTCAGAAGTCTCAGGAAGATCCCATACATGTCCATAAATACCTGAGGATGCTCAGTGGTGCCCAGTGCCTGACCCCGCGGCACTGAGAGTAAGCTGGAACACAAGGTTCCTTCTGACCATCAGGAAGCCCTTCTGTGCTGTGCAGGTGAAGGAACCCTGACACAGGACATCTGTGATTACTAACAACGGTAATGTTCTCACTGCTCTGCCAATTACTTCCACAGGGACATCTTCTGCCACTGGTGAATCTACCTGACATTGTTATCCTTACTTCACACATTAGAAAGCCCAGGCAGGTTAAAGAACCTACTGATGAAGAACTAAAAGTTAAATTTCAACTCCAGGAGTGAAGTGAAAAAAAAAAGGAATTAATATATATTGAAAGACTCATTGGTGTGATTAGCAGCATTTTTTGTTGTTTTTGGCCATTCCTCCATTTGTCTCAGCCATACTGAGAATTCCTGCAGTGAGTTTCTCTTACCTGCTGGAAGAAGCTGTTCTGGCAAAAGAGAAAATACCTTTTTGTGTCATATGGTAGCCCTTAAGGTAACAGACAAGAGAACAATTTGGCAAGCAAAATGCTCTGCTCAGAAACGACTCAGACTGTGCTGGTTAAATCAACACAGCCTGAGTGACTGAACTTTGCTGTGTAATGCTCATTTGTCTTGGGATGTCATTTATCAGCCCGATGAGAGCCCATAGACATCTAAATTCTTCCTCTGTCCTCTCTTGCAGGTCAGTGCCAGATACTGACGGGAAGGACCACCCAGAGGGATCTCAGGCTACCAGGACTTTGATTATTGATGAGAAAGCAGCAGCTGTGTTCCCATAGTATCAGTATCCATGGCTGCCACAGGTGGTCTCAGTAGTGCTGACATCTCAGAGGGACTCTTCTCCTCAATGTGACTTCCTGAGTCACCATTTGTTCCTTCTCTGCTGGTCTCCTTGTTCACAGCCTCTGCCGCTGTCACTGAGGTTCATCACACAAGGAGTGATTTTTCTTGCCCAGGCTTTAGCCAAATCCTTCCTGCTTTTGCTATTCACTACACATGGAGAGGGCAAAGCCCCGGTCTACACCTGACCTCCCCACACTCAGCTAGCTCACCTGCCGCTTGCTTCCCCTTGAGTCTTTCCACCTCTGAGAAACTGCCTTCTACCATCTGACAATGGCTTCTGTGAGTTTAATGTCAAGAAAAACAGAATAAAAAATGAAAAAAAAAAACCATACTTTAAAATCCCTTTTTATTTTTGCTCTTTTCTTTACTGTCTGTGTGTTCATAAACCCCCATCTCTTACAGGCCAAGGATTCTGTATGGCTGCCTGAGAAGCTCTTAGCTCTCTGGAAGCACTGCCATTAATAACTAATAAATCAGAGAATCATAGAATCACCAAGGTTGGAAAAGACCTCCAAAAGACCACCCAGTCCAACAGTGCACCTACCACTGATATAATCACCAAATTACTGCATCCAGACCTGAAAGTTCCCTGGGTTGTTTTACCTTTAAGCAAAACCATCACCTCACTAGGCTGACCAGAAGGCACCATGAGATTTGTAATGGCCCTGAGGGACAGATTTCAGGCAGAGAGCATCTAAAATCAACAGCTTGCTGGGAAGTGGAAAGCAGCTGAGTGCAGGGTTCAAATGTGGGTACAAAAGTCCCTATGTGTTCCTATGAGCTGCCCATGTTCAGCCATGAGCTGATAGCCTCCATAAGGTGACCTTGTCATCCTAGTCACCTGCTGGTCCAATTCAATTGTGGACATCTGCAAAATATAAGCCAAGAGACTCCCTGGGTCCTTGCGGTGCCTGAGTTGTATTTTATAATGATTCCAAAACAGCCCTAAGTGAAAATAAGCCATCGTGCACACGAGCTAACGCAGGCAGGGTGCAAAGCTGAAAAAGAACTGGAAAAAATTAACTTCTGGTATATATTTCCTATGGCTCCTTTCAGTTAACTTACTGCAAGGCTTAAAACACTTCCTTGACATATGAATCTGCTGTGGTGTATTTAACACATTACCGGTATAAAATGATTCATGCACAAACTTCTTTTATCAGTGAAGTCCAAACTACTTTTCCTCCCACTAAATTGGTGGTGGAGCTGAACCAAAACCACAGATCTGATCACTCCCTGAGCATGTGGGCAAATCTGGATCTTCAACCCAGCATCATGCACAGTCCTAATTTGTTAATAGGCCCACACCTAAAATACCAAATCCCAACGTTGTTGGGTTTGGAAAATGTTCTTTATAACAAAGGTCTCCAAAAAACAATTTCTAGGAGATTTAGGCTTTGAGGAAGTTTGTTTCTAACAAGAAGCAACCACTCGTGGCCTTTCTCTATGCAAAACAGAAAGGAGAAACTGGAATTTTACCCCTCTTAGGTTTGGAGAAGATTTCATTCTGTTCCAGATTTCTCCTGGCAAACACAATGGCTCAGGGCAAAGCAGGGACATTTTACAGGGTGAGGAAATTATAAATGTCTTTGAGGATTTGTCCTAAAGGGATTTGGGACTTTTTTTTTCAGGAAAGAGTACAAAAAATATTTTTATTTTTTTCTGCCATATATAACCATTTCTCTGCTAGTTTTCATATCAGCTATTGAGAACCAATGGAGAGAGGTGAGCAACTGAAGAAGGGGTTCCTTTCTTCCTCATTAGGAAGAAATAGTTCCTTGGGCAGACCTGGCTGATGCTACCTGCTGTCACATTGCAGATAGTCCTCGCTAGGCTGCTCCCAGGGATGGTGCAGGAACAGGAACAAGCCTGGAACTTATTCTGATAGATGTCTGGGTATGGTCACACTGTTTGGAACCTAAGAGAGATTAATAGCATGGATGCAACTGTTATTTCCCATGCCAAACAATGACACCTGGCAACGTTTGTCATGTTAATGCAGATTTGAGGTCAGTGAGACAAACTGGAAAGAGACACACATTTAAGCGTTCTGAGAGATGAAGGCTGAAAAAAGATAAGGGTCTGGTCTATCAATCCTCCTCTTTTTTCAGTAGATGGGAATAACGTACGCAGCAGCACTTGGCGCTATATCACTAACCCAAAGCCACAGTTCTCAGCTCTCTCTCTGAGAGCATCTCAAGCCTCCCAGACCCATTTAGACCTTAGCTCATTTTACCAGTATGGCCAAGGAGACTCCTCTAATCCTCATGAAACTTGTCATAGAATCATAGAATCACAAGGTTGGAAAGGACCTGCAAGATCATCCAGTCCAACTGTCCTTCCATTACCGCTGCTACCACAAGCACTAAACCAGATCTCGTAGCTCCTCATCCAGACGCCTCTTGAACACTGCCAGGGACGGCGACTCCACCACCTCCCTGGGCAGCCATTGCAGTGCCTGACCACTCTCTGAGAGAAAAAGTTCTTCCTTATATCTAACCTGAACCTCCTCTGGTACAACTTGCGGCCATTTCCTCGGGTCCTGTTTGTTGCCTGGGAGCAGAGGCCAAACCCCTCCTCATCACAACCTCCCTTCAGGAAGTTGTAGAGTGCAGTGAGGTCTCCTCTGAGCCTCCTCTTCTCCAGACTGAACAATCCCAGCTCCCTCGGCCGCTCCTCATAAGATTTGTGCTCCAGACCCCTCACCAGTCTCTGAAGTGGACCAAGTCAACTAAACACATGCCATAGACTCAGCCAAAAGAGACACACATCATTACTGTCTCTACCATACTCTGTAATGGTGACCATCAGCAATACTTTTGAGATCCAATTCTCTGACTTTTTATGCCCTATTATGAATGCTTTCCCAGCAGAAAGATCAAAAAGGAAGCCCTCAGATGACCTTGTCCTGTAAGTACCCTTCAGAGGATGTCACAATCTGAATGACCCTGTGCCCAAAATGTCCTTGCTCTTCCAGCACGTGTTCCACAGGGCAGCACCACAGAGGCAGCATCACTCCACATGAAATCACATTTCTGAGCCTCTTCAAAGCTTTTGAATCTGATCTTCTGTACCGCAGACAAATGCCATGCCAGACTCTCACCACTGATGGGACCACAATCAAAGCCAGATTGCTTCACCATCAAAACAATGCCTGGAGAGCCCATGTATGCTATTCGTGGGCTTGCTTCCCTTTCAGTGTCATACCAGCCTCCCTGTGTGCTTCCGATGCTCTGCCTGTTCCCACACAGCTAGATGGATGTGTCTGGAGAAGATTTCCTTGGATGTTTTCACATTCTATCACTCCTATTCTGCTGGTTTAGCTATACCATAGCAGGGGAGACAGAGAAAATATTTACCTACTCACTCTGGGGTATTAGCTTTAATTAGTAATGAAGGTCAGTTTGTACTAACTCCCACAATCTGAGCTTTCTGAGGAGGAGAACAGGCAGCTGACAGAACAAATTTCCCAAAATATCCTTGTAGGAGTCTAAAATGTTTGAGTTTTGCTTCTTCTTTTAAAGGATTTTTGTGTAATACCCGTTGAGTTTAATTATGGATCACATAATGATGTGCAAGACAGAAAACAATAATTGGGATTGAGACTCTAACTAAACTACTCACAAGCTGTCCAAGATCTTCCTTCAGAGATAAATTTGTAAATTACTCTATAGGAGCAGCAAGAAAATATATAAAATATACACAAGTTTGGTATGTGGGTTCATAATCACCAGATATTCTGCCCACCAGGCTCAGGCTGCCCTTGATTTGGACAGGGATGCCTTTTCTTTACTTGGATGGATTTGGCAGTAGGCAGTGCAAGCAGTCATTGAGAACCACAGAGTAATTTATGTTGGAAGAGGTGCAAGGCAGTTGCCTGGTAGATCTCTTCTCAAAGCAGAGATAGCTTCTTCAGCTGGTCCTGCTCAGGACCTGAAACTCATGGCAGCTTGAGGAACCCAACAGAGGTGGGAGTAAAGTTTCTCACTGAGTAACAGTTGGAACAGCAAGGCTAAAATGCACCTGAGCTACAAAAATATTTGACTGAAAGTGCCCACAAAGCATTACGAGATGCCTGTTTTATCATTATGAACTAGCAGAAGCTGTTTCATATCAGAGGATCTTCTGCATGTGGTAGCTCTGCTCTGAACCATTAAGGGTTTCCACAAACGTTCCACAGAAATCTAAAGAGCAGTCTTATACAATGACAGGTTATATGTATCTGTTCAGCAGAAAGGGCACCCTCCTACACATTGCCCAACTTGGGATTGGAAATCATGATTTTGCACATCTATCTTCAAGCACGTGGGAGGTATTAAGTGCACCTGCAGCCCATGGGAGGGCCTGCTGAGCTGCCTGCTGGGGGACCAGGCTCCCACGAGATGCTGAAGCCAGAATGGGGAATTGTTTTAAATTAAGTCAGGTGAGGCTTAGGTTAGATATCAGGAGGAAGTTTTTCACCCAGAGGGTGGTGACGCACTGGAACAGGTTGCCCAAGGAGGCTGTGGATGCCCCATCCCTGGAGGCATTCAAGGCCGGGCTGGATGTGTCTCTGGGCAGCCTGGTCTGCTGGTTGGCGACCCTGCACATAGCAGGGGGTTGGAACTGGATGAGCACTGTGGTCCTTTTCAACTCAGGCCATCCTACGATTCTATGATTCTATGACCTCAGATGGGTATCCTAACATGGTTTCAGGGCTCCTTCCCACCCACTCCATCTTGGATGTGCCTGACTCAGGAAGCAGAGTTACAAACAGAGGAGATGTTATAAATAATCCTGAGTACAACGTGTTCATTTTTCAGGTTGGTCAGTCTGCTTCTCGATGGAAAATTCCTCTATGTGGATAAAATGCCACCAGCCTCTCCAGGGCTGGTAGAAGCAGAGACATCTCAACACATGAAGATTACCAAGGGATAGGCTGCCAATATTTTCAGTTGTTTTTGTTGTTGTTTTTCCTTTTTTTTTTTTAAACTCCATTTCCTCCTTGTTTTAGACAATTCCAATTCATTCTGTCTCTTGAGCACTGTCTCACTTTGCATCTGTTTTCCCTTTGCATATTTTCCCTTCTCCTAGTGTTTACTTTTGAAAGCAGTCTGTTGTTTTTATTCAATTCCCTATGGTTTTCTTTGGGTTTTTTTCAGTTTTTCTAATCTTCTCTACAGCTCTACCATTCTCCCTTCTTACCTTCCATCCCAGAGTGCTGCTGAGGCACTGTTTCCAATTAGGTCTGTTTTGTCTTGTTTACTGTTCTTTTCCTCTCCCTCGTGTTTTACAGCAGCCACCTTTTTTCTTTTTCTTTTTTTTCCCCCTTGCTGATCAGAAGCCAGGAAGCTTCTACTTCTTCACTACTGTTGGTTTTAGTCATTTATGTATTTTTCTTTCCCCAAGAAATAGAGCGGATGGCTGTTTCAAAGAGTCTGCGCTGCGATTGTAGCAATTGCTGTGGAAATTGCATCCCTGAATATTAAATTGTAGCAAGAAAAAAAGTCCATCGTAATATCTTCTCTGCTCTTTTTGTAGTTAATTACTCGACTTATTCATCCCAAAGCACCCCATCAGGTGTGGATGCAATTTAACTGCCATATTTCCTTATGGAAAGACCAACAGACACAGGATATTGTGCTCACAGGTGCTCATCAAGACTGCCTAAAGACTTCCTGGCTCACTGCTCTGAGCCAACAGAGAATAACACAGATCCCAGGCAGATTTCAGTGTCACATCTTGCTTATGTCCCCTAAAACATTTGCCAGAATCAAAGCAGTTCCAAGAAACATTCAAATAGTAGCAAACCTGGCAGGAAAGTGATCTGAGGAGAGAAATTCTCACTAGATCTGGTTCTAATTCAGTGTTACCTTGTCCTGTCATATCTGGGTAGTATAACGGAAAAGTTTAGAGGAGCAGGGAAGGCAAATGTTATTAACAAGGAAAAGAGCTCAGAGAGCACCATGGGCTTCATCTGCTTGTCTCTATTTGTTTTTTTTATTAAGGAAAAGGAAACAAACTAAGAGTTAGTTTCTCCAATTGGCAATTTTCTGTGTCCTCAAAACTTCAGGGCCCTGTTCAGCCTCTGGGGAAAATACAGGGCCAACCGAGATGGGTAAGAATGAGATTCCACACTAACAAAATTCATGGGGAAAATCATCCACCAGCTTTGGGAATTCCAGCAATGCTCAAAGCCATAAATGTTCGGCACCATGAGGTATCCAAGAAATCTGAACGGGTGGTGTTGGTTTTGTGCCTTTGAAAGCTTTCCTTCTGACTCCCTTTTGTTACGCTTTCTTTTCTTCCTCTTTTTTTCCCAGCATTTGACTCATGAACACAAGTGATTAACTCAGGACTTCATGAAACAAGAAACTTGGCTTCCTTTCTTGGCTCTTGCATTCAATTTCTGCCTGCTCTCAGAGAAGTCTGAGGGAAATTGGCTTTTTACGCGGGTAAATAGTGATAAGACAAGGAGGAATGGTTTTAAACTAAAGGAGGGAAGATTTAAGCTATATATCAGGGGAAAGTTTTTCACTGAGAGGGTAATGAGGTTCTGGAAAAGGTTGCCCAGAGAGGTTGTGGCTGCCCTGTCCCTGAAGTGTTCAAGGCCAAGCTGGATGGGGCCCTGGGCAGCCTGGTCTAGTATTAAATGGGGACGTTGGTGGCCCTGCCTGCAGCATTGGGTTGGAACCTGATGATCCTTGAGGTCCCTTCCAACCCAAACCATACAACGACTCTATGATTCGATGTCACTTAAAACTAGGTCTGTAAGATGAGTTGGGTTGTTTCACACATTGTGCACTCAGGATCTCTGTATGTAGAGTAGGTGAATGAATGGCATTGCTCAAAGCCAGAGGGCAGACTGTAAAGCTGCCTAGGGCAACCTGTAGAAAAAAAGAATATGGGCAAGACTGAGGGTTTCTAGATGCTTCGTCCTTGATGAAGAAACACATGGCTATCGGAGAAACTCTAGATGGGATTTTCTAGATGTGAATCTTTTTCAAGATTAAATACCTCAATCACATAATCCCAGTTTTATGGAAGCTTGCAGAAAGATGCATCACTCCTTAACAATGAAACAGAAAAGTGGGATGTCTTCTCAAATCCACCCTACGCTTTCTTGAAGCGAGGTTTTCAGACCTTGATATTTGGTGTCGTTTTTTGGGCTTCTCCTCAGCAGTGTAAGCAAGGTAGCAGGAGATCAGTTAAGTACAGTCACTGGGCTATGGGATATGGTGGGATACAAAAGGCAACACCAGAAAGCTTCATTGCCACCACTGATTGGTACAAAGCCAGATGTAATAGCAGTGTTCACAGAACCAGGTATCCTGAAACAAGTCGTGGGGGAAGGACCATGGAGCAAACAGGCAGCCTGAGAGCTCTGCCTTGCTTCTGGTGTGACACAGAGCTCTGAGCAGAGTGACAGTTTCAAGACTTTGCCAGAAGTAATGTGAATTTGTGTAGCCCTCAGCCATGGGAATTTGAAGGATCCCTGTAATATCCCGTGTTGGAAGTATTGCTGAAGTCCATTTGTAGCTTTAGCTCAGAAGCGTGATTCTGTGATCTGTGTGCACCCAGGAGTGCTGGATTTCCTTGTGAAAGACACAAGAATATTCCTGCAATCCAGTTGTGCTGAAGGGGTAAGCCAACTGAGTCAGCCAATTGCATAGCATGCATGTGTTTAAATGTTTTATTAGAAGTATGTTTTGGAAAGCCAAAAAAGAGCAGAACAGTTTTAATGAGTAATCCTATCAAATGTTTATGATTCCAAAGCCATAATGTAAATCAATATATTTAGATTTGAGTGTGATAAATATATATAAAACAAATCATCTGAAAATAATTTCCTTATTCACATACCTGCCAATTTTTCTGTGCAAATGCCTTTGTTTCTCCAGCTACTCCTGATAACATCACAGTCATCTGAAAGTGCTCACAGAAAACCTCAAAAGCAATCCAAACCTCACAAATCATATAGACACACAGACACAGTGAGAAAGGGACCTTCTAAAAAAGGCTGACTAATAAAAATCATTATTATTTATAACAAATTAGGGAGCAGGGACATATATGTAGTGCATAGGCTGGCTGATGAGCACAAGATCTCAGCCACAAGCAGTACAAAAGTGAGTTTATTCCACTTAATACCTTACAATGTGAAAAGGAAAACATGTAAGAAGCAAGTGTTTCCCAGTTATCAGCAAATTAAAGGCTTCAATCAAAGTAAGAAGGTGGATAGTGATAGGACAAGGGGGAATGGTTTTAAACTGAGACAGGGGAGGTTTAGGTTGGATCTTAGGAGGAAGTTTTTTACCCAGAGGGTGGTGATGCACTGGAACAGGTTGCCCAAGGAGGCTGTGGATGCCCCATCCCTGGAGGCATTCAAGGCCAGGCTGGATGTGTCTCTGGGCAGCCTGGTCTGGTGGTTGGCGACCCTGCACACAGCAGGGGGTTGGAACGAGATGAGAACTGTGGTCCTTTTCAACCCAGGCCATTCTATGATTCTATGATTCTATGATGTCAACAGTAAGGACAATGCACGGGTCTTGGTGTTAGCCAACCATTTTCTTAGATGCTCAGCTTTTGTTCCTGGGTACAGACTTAGGGCTACTTGGCACCCACTGCAAAAACTGCCCCCAGGGCAAATTCTGGGTGCACTTGCATCTAACTGGGACCCCCTGAGCAGCTCTGGGGATCCTGGAGAAAAGATCAACTGCAGAACTCAATTTTGTGAGGAAATCTTCCCTAATTGTATTTTTCTGGGCCCCATACCCCAATCCTGTCACTAAGCATGATATTCATCATAAAGTTTCTTCCAGTTGTTTTTGTATTGATCTCTGATTGCTTAGACCGGACAACTGTGCCTTCTTTTCTGAAGGACTCTTACTTTTCAAGGACAAGAAGCAGATGAGGTCAATGTCCCAAAAATACAATGTTTTATTTATTTATTATTTATTTACCACTTGTAACAAAAAGCACATCTAAAAGGCGGATATTTTGTCCATTGTATATTTGAGCTACTGGCAAATGTTTCTAGCCATGTTGGAGGGCCAAACATATCCCTCCCAAGCTTCCACTTTGGATGAAAATAGTCTTAGTTGCTAGCAAAAACATTCTGGAATGGATTTGTTGATAGAAGATGACTGCTGCGCTTTCAGAAGGAAAATTAAACTAAAGAACAAGTATATTTAAGCATAATTGCTTTAAAAACAGAACACATGCTGTAGTATAATCTATTGTTCCCTGGAAAACGGAATAATCCAGAAGGCTGAGTTCAGTGCAGTGTAGTAGAAAAAACAAATTAATTTGCAATGCAGAGTCCTGCTTGCAGCTCAGTGCCACTGGAGATGAGCTCAGTTCAGATTCTGGTAGGACGGTCCAAAGAGTGTCAGATGAGTTTTCAGGAAGGCCATTTTATAGGTCAAGATAATCCTACTGAAAACTGACTTTTAAACAGAAGCCAATTCCCTCTGGTGGGTGGCTCACACCAATGCCATGGGGTCCATCTGTGCTCTAGACTCACTCCTGCATCTGGTTTTATGTAGTGTCTCTCATTGGTTTCTGTGAACCATGACACAGTGTTACAGCACAAGTAGTACCTGAGTCATATTCTGAATTTGAGTTCGGAAAACTGGAGGTTCCCCAAAGTCCACTTGTCTGGAGGGCCTGGAACCTTGAAGCTCTGAATAATGGCTCAGAGACAGCCACAAGCCTAAATATCAGTTCAAACCCCAAAATGATGACTGATTTCTTAGCTCAGACTTTTTTTTTAATCCAAATTATAAATTATTTCAAACTACTGGAGAGTTTTTTTTGTTTGCCTTTTCTACGTATTTGTTTACTCTTTTCTCTTAATTTGTATTATCTATTACATGCATCTTTTTGGAGAATATTCCTCGCAGCAATAGACATTATAGAAATGCTTCTAATTACTGTCAGTAGGTCAAAACAACCAATTTCTGAACAGCAGAATCAGGTGCAAGGCACGATGGCAGCAGCAAGTCCCATTGCAGATTGGAATAGTAGAGATGCCAGCATGTAAACAGGTCTGTGTTGTCAGACTTTGCTACACTGATGCCTTACTGTGTTAAGAAAGAAAGCTTTTTCAATGATATGCCAAAAGATACTCAACCATGAGCAACACCAGCCTTCTTGTAGCTCTGAAGGAAGGAAATAATCCATCTCAACATGCGTTGAGCTTGTTTCTGTATAATAATCTATGTCAAGTTTCTTCAGAGCTGGTAAACCAAGTAAGAATAATAAACACGTGAAAGCTGCAAGGAGCCTGGTGAATGTAACAGGAATTCAGCTTTGCTGCCACCAGGATTTCAGCAGGCCTTCCCATGACAGCCTTACACCATTCCCTTTTCCGCTCAGCAAAGTTCAGCAAAGTGTAACCAATTTCCCCAAATTCTTAAAAACTTGGTTTCCTGGTTTTTGAAGGGAAAATTTCAGTACAACTTGTAGCACACTTCTACCATTCTGGCTGTCTTCTGGAGCTAGCATTAGATAAGCCATGCTCCTTTTGAACCACGGTGGCTCAGGGTCGGCCCTCAGCCCTATGGCTAGGCCCTATGGATGTACGTGTTTCACAGCTTTCCCCAGCTTTAGATGTAGACGTGATCACATCCTATGGCATCACATTAATGAAATCCCTTTCAGTGGATACCTGTGAGGCTATATTACTCGTATGTGTTGTCATTACATTAGAGTGATGGCTAAACTGAGGCTCAGAACAGTGGCTTGGCTTGCTGTGTAACCCAGGAGGATAGATCAGCACCAGAATCATCTTTGCAGTTTACCGGTGCTGCCTGGCCCTACAGGCTGCAGTAGGGAAGATACATACTGCCAGCAGTAAATATCCCCAGAGTGATGAGATTATTAATGTCAGACATCTCTTACACATCGCATGTATAGAACCACTGTCCAGTAAGACCAAGGATTATTTTGATAAGCAGTCGGTCTTGAGCAATATTAGTTTGTGGGAAAGATTCTTGGATGTAGCTAGTCTGCTCTACAAGGCTCATTAAATTGCATTTTGCTACATTTACTGCACGTGGCTCACTTCCCTCATATGGATTGACTGTTTATGCTTATTTCTCAGCTGTGTTTATTGGTAAAGTTTCATGGCCTTAATCACAAATGCATAACAGCCCTAACCAATGCAGAGCATCCACCATTTCTAATAACATATGGTCTGACCGCTCAATAGTTTTGATGCTATGGTTCATTAATTCTCCACGGGAATAATAAGCATTTAGTATTGTCTTATTTTTTAAGCCAATATTGTTCCAAGGGGATAAAAAAAATGGACCTGCTATAATCTGAGTTTAAACAGACCCTTGTTTAGTTTTTGCAGAGCTGTGCTGCTGCACGACAACGAAATCAAAGCCACAGGATTTTTATCTTGGTTAAATAAATGTCACACCCAATTGATTGGAAGCCTTCAGAGGCAAAACTTCAAGTTCATATCTAAAGTCATTCTGACATGCTTCTTTCCTTCATCATATTTTGGAGAATACCCATCCTTAACACCAGGAAAGAGAGTGGTAAGTGTAATGACAAGTACAGTTAGGACACGTGCATTTAGAACACCTACATTTATGGTTCTGGAGCACATCTGAAATGGTTGTTTACCAGTGCAACCAATATGAGGAACAAAGAGGACGAACTCAAAGCTTTGATCCTTTCCCAGAGCTATGATATCATTGATACCAGCTGGATGTGATGGAATGAACCCTGGGAAGGAGGGATATTGGCTGTCCAGGAGGGATAGGCAGGGCAGGCAAGGTGGAGGTGTTGCTCTGTAGATAATGTTCTCCTACCAACTTGTTGGATGAAGGAAAAGTGGTGGATGTAATCTTTCTGGATTTCAGTAAAACCTTTGCTATTGTCCCTCATGGCGTCCTTCTGGATATAAAAAATATTTTACAGTGAGAGTGGTGAGGCACTGGCACAGGTTGCCTAGCGTTGTGGTGGATGCCCCGGCCCTGGACACTTTATGGCGAGGCTGGATCAGGCCCTGGGCAACCTGATCTGGCTGTGATGTCCCTGTTCATTGCAGGGAGTTGGACTAGATGGCCCTCAGAGGTCCCTTCCAACTCTAAAGATTCTGTGATTCTATGATTCTATGAAACTCTCCACCTGTGAGTTGAATAGGTTCATGCTATACTGCTTGATGAACTGTCTCAATGGCAGAGCTCACAGCGTCACAGTGAATGGGCTCCATCTGGCTGGCAGCCAGTCGGTAGGAGTGTTCCTCAGGGCTCAGTTCAAGGGCCAGTCCTCTTCAACATACTTGCTAATGATATGGATGCAGGAGTGGAATGCACTCAGTAAATGCCAGATTCACTTCTCCTATATTTAGTGTTGGTGTGGCCTCATCTTTGATATTGTATGGGCTCCAGAATATGAATAAGATGTCATAGTCCTTGAAAGCACCCAGATGAGGGCAACAAAGATGATAAAAGAGCTGGAAATCATGTCCTGTGAGAAGAGACTGAGCACATTTGGGTTATTTAATTTGGAAAATGGATATTTGAAAAGTCATGGCAGTCTGGTGATGTTCCCGATGACTAGAAAAAAGGCAGTGTTGCACCCATTTCTAAGAAGGATACAAAAGATGACTGAGGGAACTACTGACCTGTCAGACTCACCTCTGTGCTGGGAAAGATCATGGAGCAAATCTTCCTGGAAGCTATGCTAAGGCACATGGAAGACAGGGAGGTCGTACTGGAGAAGCAGCATGGCTTCACCAAGGGCATGTCTTGCCTGAAACCCACCTTGTGGCCTTCTATGATGGCATAATTGCATCAATGAACAAGGGAAGAGCCACTGATGTCATCTGTCTGGACTTCAGCAAAGCCTTTGACATGGTCACCCACAACATCCTTCTCTAAATTGGAAAGGTATGGATTTGATGGGTGCCATCTGCAGCACTGTGCAGATGACACCAAGCTGTGTGGTGTGGCCAACACTTCTGAGGGACAGGATGTCATTCAGAGAGACCAAGACAGGAAAAGTAGTGAGCCCAGGTGAACCTTGTGCACAAGTCCTCAGTACAGGTGAGACATGGACCTGTTGAAGCACATCCAGAGGAGGGCCACAAAAACGATCCAAGGGATGGAACAGCTCTCCTGCAAGGACAGGCTGAGAGAGCTGGGGCTGTGCAGCATGGAGGAGAAGGTTCCGGAGAGACCTGAGAGAGACCTTTCAACATCGAAAGGAGCTGTAAGAAAGAAGGGGACAGACTCTTTAGCAGGATCTGCTGTAATAGGACAAGGGGAAATGGTTTCAAACTAAAAGAGGGGAGATTTAGAATGAACATAAGGAATTTTTTTTATTAAGGGTACTGAAGCACTGGCACAGGTCACCAGTTTTTATTATCATTTTGTTACAAAACAACAAGGCAAGTGAGAAAAGTTAAGGTTCAAACTTTAAGAAAATTATTTAGCACTATGAATTCTAATATACTTTGAGATAACTGTGTGGTAGCATCATTGTACCACTGTAAAACGGAGTTAAGCTTGTTTTTCCCCAAAATGTATGTTTCCAGCTATCATTGTACTTTGATTTGGCTCATGATTCTTTTTCAACTGGTGCATCATGAAACGTACTGTAGAGATGGTTACCTTTTTATAGTGTCATAGAATCATAGAATGGTTTGGGTTGGAAGGGACCTTTAAGATCGCTCATTTATGGCCATAGTTTTTACATGGTAGGCATGTATTTTAATCTCCATGATACTTGACTCATCTTCTTGTCCAGTGAGAAGAAGTAAACAGTATGTCTTCCTTGTTCATATAAACATCCAAGCCTTCAAAAATATCTCTCTGACCTTCTTCAACTCTTTGCCTCAATGATTTCCTGTGGCAGGGAATTCCTCAGGGTGATTATATGCTTTAAGCAGAAGTATTTCCTTGCATCCATTTTAACTTTGTTGCCTGTGAAACTGACGCAGCAACCCCCTTTGTTTTTTGCTCTGGATACAGAGGAGCTTCCGGATGGTTTTTCTGCAAACCAGTCATTATTTTGTATTCCAGCATTATTTACGTATAAGTACATACACAAAAAAGAAGCACACAACAACAGCCCACTTACATAAACAGAAAAAATCTAAAAGTTTTTCCAGAATCTCTAAATCCTTGCATGCTAGTAAAAAAAAAAAGAAAGAAATCATCAAGAAAATGACCTTATAAAGTCAGCTGCATCCGGTATACACAGTAAATGGAAAAAAACCAAGATGGCCTTTTCCTCCTTTTTCCTTCCTTTCGACTGAAAATAGATTTTTGTAGGCACCACCTCTTAGAGTTACAGAACTGGACCTTAATGCTTTCTTGTCCTCTGCAGATCTGTCCTCAACTTTGTCACCACCACCAGTAAGGTTTCCATTGGCATTAACAAGCCACTGCAGCACAGTTCTTCATGGTGCACTCCCTGTGCTGGGAACACTTGTCCCATCTCCAAGGGTTCGCCAGAGTCCCCAGGGTGGGGACAATAGCTCACACTTGAGAACACCAAGACCCACAGCTCCTGGCAGATTCTGGGTAGCCTTTCCAACCCAGCACTACTCTTGCTTCCATTTTCTCCAACCACACTGACAGCTGGTTGAAAATCATAGACTTCAGGCTGCGGTGTTTTCATATCAAGACAGGCAAACAGGTTAATAAATTCACTCAAGGTTGCTGAGATCTCAGCTGCAGTGTCACAGACAGAGAAGAACCCCTCCACCTCCAACAACTCCACTTTGTAACCCTGGTTACTAACTGTGTGCATGATGAATTTTACTTCTCCAAGGGCTATAATATGTTCAGGAGATGGGTGGGACAGGACCTGTGCAAAACAAGTCCTGCTTTAGCTTTCCTTCTTAACCATTCACACTCCATAAAATAAATTCTAGAATCTACTGAGGAGATAGAAATTATGAAGCAGGAACATCTAACGTCCTCATCAAAGAACATAAGATATGATCCTTCCATGGTGCCACTCTGGCAGGTCCGTGGAGTTATGCTGGAGATAACTTGCCCGGCGTGCTGAACAGAAACATATATATACTTTGAATGGATTTAATATCTGTTTTTCAGTAAAGGAATTCTATCTCCCAAATCAGTTTTCTTGAAGAAAAACATCTATCATCCCAAATCAGTGATCTCAAGAGGCTTACCAACTGGGAAGTCTTTCTTCAGTCTCTTCCAATCTAGCCCCAAAGGTTTTGTGCTTGAAAACCAGAATCTTTACAGAAAAAGAACATTTTCAGCTTCATTCAGTAGCTCAGCTGAACAAGAACCTATTGGTTCTATCAAGACCTCGGAGTTCAGGATCAGCCTGGTGTAACCCTTGGGATGCAGAAGCTTCCCAAAGGCCATCATACTCTGCTTGCCATCAGCATATATGTGTTTAATTAGGCTCTTGACAGGTAAAGACTGTGAAAAGAGGACAGTTTGTTCTCCCAAGCTGTTCACTCTCTAAGCCCCCTGTTTATTTTGGAAGTGAATGAATAACATTGTGCTGGGAAAGGAAATTAAAAAAGCAGGGTTGTAATTTACAGTAGAGAAGAGAACAGATTTAGGGGCCTTTTTTTTCCCTTTCCTTCTCCCTCCTCTTTTCCCCCTCTTTTCACTGCTCTGGTTCCAAACATCCAAACGTGCTACAGCTAAAAAAGAGGACCTCAAGCCTTCCTTACTGCTGGCAACAACAAGTGAGTTACAATTGCCAGTCTCTGTATTTTTGCCAAGAGAACAAAATGCTTCAAGGCAAAGGAAAAGAAAAAAAAAAAGAAAGAGGTTTATCAAAACCAAATGCCACTGGAAATCCTAACGCTGCGAAGCCCGGTTCAAGATGTACATTGAAACCTATCCCTGTCCATTTAAGGATAGAGAAGAAAATGGATTCTTTAATAGAATATTTAAAATATAACAATTGCTTTGGAGTGAGGAATTCTACTCTCTCTGGTTCTTATAAAAGTTCTAATTTTTTTTTTTTCCTTCATCTCTAAGTAAACTCCCAGCAGTTTTCTTTGAAAGAGGATCCTAGGCAGGCACCTCTTTTCCAAAGCGCTCAACATTGTTCTAATGAGATGTGATAGGTGGTTTGGAGTAGGAGCTGGTCCAAGCAGTGGAGGTATCGCTTTATTGTGTGTTTGTTTTTCTTTTAAAATTCAGCAATCTGGCCACTCTTCATTTTCACTTTAATGCTTCTTATTATTTTGTTTCTAACCTGTCTCCTAAATCCAAATCAGATCCAGCCTCCTTCCCCTTCCAAGTGCTCACTGCAGAATGGGAGAGGGGCAAGCTGAAGGATTTTATTTTTAGAGTAGTCACAGTTCTGTAGGCCAGAAGGAATGAAATACTTGGACCATCTAGTCTCATTGTTGGACACCATGGGCCATAGAATTTCAGCCAGTGATTTCTGCATTCTGCTAGAGCTGGATGACACTTTCTGGGCAGCTACCCAAGCATCAAGTCTTGCAGCAGACTTCACAACCATGGGCATAGAAACATAATGGATAAGTCTCACCTCTACAGGTTGTGCCCAGTTTTTGCCTTGAACACTTGTAGATACCAGCTCAAAGCATACAAGCTTGCTATGACTTTACAAGACACACTGTCTTCTGCAAGCCATCGTTAGGGCTGTGGTTCCTAAGATTCATCTGAGCAGTTAGCTGGCCTGCATACTGAAGCCCAAATGGACAAGTATCATCTGAGAAGCCAGTGGCACTGGCTGATGGTGACGTAGCAACCATCATTCTTTACCAAGAGAGCAGTGAGGTGCTGGAACAGGCTGCCCAGAGAGGTTGTGGATGCCCCATCTCTGCAGGTGTTCAAGGCCAGGTTGGATGCAGTCCTGGGTATCCTGGTCTAATATTAGATATGGAGGTTGGCAGCCCTGCATGCAGCAGGGGAGTTGGAGCTTGATGATCCTTGAGGTCCCTTCCAACACAAGCCATTCTATGATTCTATGATTCTATGATATATACCTTTAAGCTGCAACCTGAGCCTGCAACCAAACCAACTGACAGAAATATTCCAAAACAATGGATGGAAGGAGAAGCTGCATAGTCAGGCTCTGGTTTCAGCTGAGAGACTGGGAAGTTCCTGGTGCCTCTCTACGTGAAATATTTTTTCTCTTTACTCCTGCATTTAGGGAGGAGTTTGTGATTGCATACCACCCTCAGCCAGCAGGCAGTGCTGGCCATCACTAGCCATTAACTTGATTTGGTGGGTGACAGCCTTGCCCATGGCAGGGGGTTGGAACTGGGTGATCCCTTCCAACACAAGCCATTCTATGATGCTATGATTCTGCTATCATGCTAAGACCTGGACCTGATAGTGCTCAACATCAGGGCCAAGAAGAGGGAAAAAAGGAGGCAAGGACATCAGGGATAATTTCCCAGACTGGATGTGATCTGAGAAGCCATCCATGCTGTACAACAGAGCTCAGGGTAGCAGACTGAACCATTTCTGCTGCACAGGGTCTCAGAGGGCTTTCCAGCTGTAGCTACAGCCTTGGCATAGAATTTTAATGGTGGCAATGCATGCCAATGTATTAGGATGAGGCCAGGCCAACTTCACCTTGCAGACCAAGATTAAACCACTCTGTAATTGCCCCTTGGAAAAACTCAACAATTTCATTAGCAGATGTATTTTCCAGGTCGGGAATTACTTTACTTTAAATCTTTCCTGAACTTTTCCCACTTGCCCTATGTCTTTGTTGAAGTTCACCAAATGTGCAACCCAATTAGAGACTCACCAATGCAATACAGATATAGCTCCAAGTCCTACACTTTGTTTTCCTGCTTGTTGCTGGCAAACAGCCTTGATGGATGCAATTACACTGTTTGTCTGGTTTGTTCTTTTTGATTACATAAAGGGAAGACACTGTTTTGCAATTACAAAATATATCCACCATCCATGCAACGTCTGCAATGTGTGGATGTGCTTGTTCTCCTGTTGTCCTCTTGGGGTTAATTGAATATCAGATTTCAAAGCCTCTTTGATGGATTTACCAAAGTGCAATACAATAAAACTCTCACAATGTTTTTCCACACAACGAAGCAAATGCAGCTCAGACCCAGACAGGAGAAAGGTGAAAGAAATAGGTTCTGGATGCAATCTTGGCGCCTTGTAGGTTGAGGTGAGTTCCAAGTTTTGTTTCCTTCAGTAAAGAGCCTCAGTAAATGTTACCCTGATAGTTAGTTTTACTTATTAGACCTGTGTCACAAAATTAAATCTGCTATAAATTAAAGACCGAGTAGGAGCATTCTCATCTGCTCTCTGCTCCTTGTCAGCCTCAGGATGTTGTGTTACGGAGCCCTTCCTGGTTCACCAAGCCTCCTCCTCCATTATGTCAAAAGAGAAACCAGTGAAATATTCCCTTGTTACTAACTGTTAATATCTTGTGTTTTTTACTACTATTTTTTTTAACACACAATGCTCTGAAATTGAAGCTGGAGCTGCAGCACATTAGCAGCTGTTAACACATCTCTGTTGGTTTGTCCTCCAGCCACGGAACACAGATCTTTCTGCTCGGCAGCTGAGCTCCCATGCTCTGTTCAAATGAAAGCAGAGAACAGCTTCAAAGACTGCATCCACAGCAAAGTTTCCTCAGCATCAAAGGTGTAGACAGGCCCTTACCAAGATGCACATCAGTCTTGACATCCAGATTGCAGTGAGGCTTTCCTGGGATCTAATCAGGATATGCATGAAAGAAAGAAACGAAGCAGAAGTCTCGCCAGGATTTAGATGCTGGATTTGGGGGTTTTCAGTTCCTGTAGGAAACTCACGATGGAAGTAAATATTATAGGATACCCTTGGTGATATCTTTCAGTATTTAAAGGGGAGCTACAAGAAATAAGGGGTCTTTAGTAGGGTCTCTGTTGATAGACAAGGGAGAATGGTTTCAAACTTAAAGAGGAGATATTTAGGTTGGATATAAGGAAAGTCTCTTACAGTGAGGGTGGTGAGGCACTGGCACATGTTGCCCAGAGATGTGGGTGATGCCCTGTCCCTGGACACATTCAAGACAAGGCTGGATCATAGAATCATAGAATCATAGAATGGCCTGGGTTGAAAAGGACCACAATGACCAACTAGTTTCAACTCCCCTCCTAAGTGCAGGGTCACCAACCACTAGAACCACTGGATCAGGCCCTGGGCAACCTGATCTAGCTGTGGTGTCCCTGTGCATTGCAGGGGGTTGGACTAGGTGACCTTTAAAGGTCCCTTCCAACTTTAAGAAATCTATGATTCTGTGACTCTATGATATTTCACTGAATGTATTTTTTTATATGCTCAAACTATATGACAAGCCTGCTCCCAAGTTCAGGTATGAGCTCTGATGAGGTGGTTAAAGGGTGTTCCATGCTGCAATAGCTCCTTATCCAGGCTGTGAACTCCTTGCTTCTGGTTAAAAGAAGAGGTGCAGCTGAGAGGAGTTTGGGAAGCTGCTATTAATAATTTCTTGGCTGCTAACTCTCTTGCTTTCTTAGCAAGTAAGTACCTGAATGGATCCTCAGGATAAGTAAGGCTGTCTGAAGGACAATGTATGTCTTCTCCTTTGCAGTTATAATTTGACAATTTATATGAGGGTCCCATGGTCATCTTCTCCTTTCATATTTTCTGAGACCCAATAGGGCAAATTAGCCTGCAACGATGTGGAGAAGCATGAGTGAAATGGATCAGTGTATTTCATCCATACACTCTATGTATGTCAGCTCTCATCTTTATCTTGAGGATAGTAGCACATCAGTATCTCCAAAAGTGACAAAGCACATCACCTAGGATGTCTTGGTTACCATCACAAGCTGAGGATGGGAGAAATGAAGCACTGACCTAAGAGAGAATGGGGGTGAAAGCATCAATGTGGTGATGTACACAGCCTACATCCAGGTGGCCCGTCAGCTGTTTGTGCTGCCCTGCTGTCCCACGGTGCAGAGATATACATGGTGAAAACCAGTGTTCCAGAGGCATCACCAGCAGTGTTTGCCACATGGCAACAAAAGGGCCACAGGACCACACGTTAACTCTGTTGTAATCAACTGCACGTGCAATAGGCAGGACATTATTTTCTTTCCCATCCCTGCAAGCACAGCCGCAGATCTGAGATGCAGGGGGTCAATTCTTTTCCTGTAGTGTCCTTTTAATGTGGTCCTATAGAATAGATGATAGCCACGTACCTTACACACTCAATGTGATATTCAGGGATAACCCCAGTGGATTTAATTAGAAACAATGGAAGGGAAAATAGGTTTTTTTTTTGACTGCGTGAGGAGCAAAAAGGAGCTGACAATCTTAACTACACTTGTTCAGCAAGTCTGGTAAGAGCAAAAGCCAGTGGCTCTGAGTGGGTACAGAAATAGGCATGGAGGTTAAGAGAATGCCTTTTCCTATCAGCTTTTCTAGGAGTTACATAAAGGAACAAAAACATCTGCCTCTGAATCAGCAGAAAGAGTGCAATTGTAGCTCCAAATGCACGCAAAGGGATACTGCATCTCCAGGACGTTAGATATGCAAGAAGAACAGGCTATACAGGAATTCATGCTTAACATAAAGGCAGTGAGATGGACATTACCACCGTATGAGATCTCTGCATCTTCCACTTTCCTGATTCTGGCCAGTAATCAGGAATATATGATTTTAAAGGGTGTTCATCAGGTACATTTGTAACCAGTGTCTAATTGTGAGTACCCTCATATTTATGTGAGCAGAAGTATGGTGTTTCCAGGTAAAGCTTCGTGGCTCTGGGCAGCCTGGTCTAGTGGCTGGCAGCCCTGCACATAGCAGGGGGGTTGAAACTGGGTGACCTTTGTGGTCCTTTTCAACCCAGGCCATTCTATGATTCTGTGATTCTATGATTCTATGGTTCTATGATTCTACGATATCCACAAGGACATGAAACAAAATTGATTTAAGTGAGGCAATTAGAGACAACAGAAGCAGGGAAGTTAAAGGCTTTTACTTTGTTTTCCAGTTCTTTTTGGTGCATTATTCTCCAACCATAAAATATAATAGGGAAATTCCTGCTCTTGGGGTATTTTTATAGAGAAATCTGAATGTAGTCTTGAAAGAAAATCCAAGTTTCAAAAAAATAAAAGGAGGAAAAAGAATTATAGAGAAACCTGAGAAGTTCAAGTGCAGTAAATCAATAGGAGCAGATGATCTTCACCCATGGGCATGGAAGGGAATGAAGTGTGAAACAGCAGATCTGAGTTTATACAATCAAGGACCATTCCAAGAACCGCTACAATCAATGGAAAGACTCTCTAAAAACTGGATCAGGCCTTCCCAAATTAATTCAGAAAAACAATGAGTACCCACAGGAAGGTGCCCATCACCCTTTCAGGACGGATGTGGGAAATACAGTGGGGTGAGGAGGGCTGCACCAGTAGGACCAGCCTGACTGGGAGCAACCCATGCTGTATGGAAAGCTCTCTGTAATTACAGCGCTCCATCTCGGCCAGTGCAGTGGAGCTCTGCAGGAGTTGGCCCCATAGTATTAGAAATGGCATGCGACACAATTGACATCAAGCCAGGTCCTGCCACCCACATGGCAAGGGGAATGCTCTCAGGATCTGGCCCATCGCAGTGGCACTGCTGTGTTTACATGGCTGCAGGCTCTTGCTGCTCTGCTCAGCTCGCTGGCTTGCTAGATGCTCTACATCTGAAAGCTGCTCTTTCTTCCCCAAAATCACTGCTGGCAATCATTTGTCACTGCTAAGGACAACATCTCCCGCTGCTTGGCGATTGGGCTTCTGCATAGACGATGCCTTATGGACAACTTCAAGTTTCCAAAACAGCATGAGCGCAGAGCACGGGCCAGGCTTCCCTTTTCAGTCACTGAGAAGCAAATACTCACAGCTGCCAAGGATTTTACTTTATTGTCATTTAAGTTGGCTCTTTCTGCACCAGTCGCTGGCGGTCTCACAGTAGCAGGAGTTGAGTAATAATAGTATTTCCAGTCCGCTCACCTCCAAGCAGTGCTTTACAGGAGAGACTGCTGGGAGAACAGGATGAGGATGGTTTGTATTGGCTGGTCCTTCCCTCTTTCTCATCAGGCTGTGATTCAAGCTAGCATCAAGCTACAAACTCAATCACACGTCCCCCCTGTGGATTTTCCATATTCACTCCTCAGCAAGCGGGACTGCACTGCCATCCATCAGTTCTCAGAGGTGCAGAGAGGGTCCTCTCTTCTTGGAAATTCTGAACCAAAGTCATCCACCGTCTTTTCAGCAGTGCCATGGCTTGAGTACACAGAGGCTTGGGGCTATATTTTAACCTGAGAAGGTTTCTTCAGTAAGTTTGCAGAACCTGGTCTCACCAGACTTGCCCAGCTAAATATGGGACACTCCCTTTTCCCAAAACTTTCCTCATATTCACAGAAACAGAAAACAAATGAAGGAAAGTGCCTGGAAGCAGGCTAATGTCACAAAGCTCCTAAATCAGCCCCAAAGTCATGGATACACCATCTCAAACAACCTCTAATTGCAATTTTAATACAGTTTTGGACCGCAGAGAACTAGTGCTCTTAGGCCATTGGCTTCTTTAAGGATGCAAAGAAATTATAACCTCCATCATCTTCTTTAACGGTGGTCTCCAGATTTCTTAAATATTCTTTTTTTTTGCTAAGTTAGAGACAAAGTCACACTGTAGTGGACAAGGAGCACCTCTGCTTTGTCTGTTGTTTGAGACAACAAGCTGGAGACGGCCATATTTTGCAGAATCCTTTGGAAGTAGGTCCCCATTCATGGTACTCACTCGACTTTGCTTTCTTGGCTTCAGGGGAGCACTCTGGTTTCTTGCCAGCTGTGATCAGCCCTATTAAAAAGAAACACCAGCCTGCTCCATCTGCAATTCAATAGAGCAAGAAAGAATCAACCAAGTAAATTCATTAAAGGGAGCATATAAACAGGAAGGGGAACGGCTGTTTACGAGGGTGGATAGAGATAGGACAAGGGGGAATGGTTTTAAAATGAAACAGGGAAGGATTAGGTTAGATATTAGGAGGAAGTTTTTCACCCAGAGGGTGGTGACGCACTGGAACAGGTTGCCCAAGGAGGTTGTGGATGCCCCATCCCTGCAGGCATTCAAGGCCAGGCTGGATGTGGCTCTGGGCAGCCTGGTCTGCTGGTTGGTGACCCTGCACATAGCAGGGGGTTGGAACTGGATGAGCATTGTGGTCCTTTTCAACCCAGACCATTCTATGATTCTATGATTCTCTGTTGAACATCTCATTGAGTGGAGATGCCCAAGGTCAGGCTGGAGGGGGCTCTGAGCACCCAATGGAGCAGTGAGTGTCCCTGTTCATTGCAGAAGATTTGGGCCAGATGGCCTTTAGTGTTCCCTTCCAACTGAAACAATTCTATGTTTCTGTGAATTTCATGTAGAAACACAGCCACAGGTAAAGAGGAGCGAGGATTGGAGAGGACTGCGCTAACATATCGCTCACTGAAGGAAATAAAGGTTAATGATACCATCCCACCTGGAAGTAAAGGATGCTTTGAGGATTGTCTGGGGATGTCTGAATGAAACCATGACTTGGGAGCAGCTGATTGCAGCCCTTCAGAGCTGTAATATTGCATGCAGCAGTGCAATCTTAGAGCTGATAGCAACTCACTGCTTCTGTTTTCTGACTTTCCAGAGGGCAGAGTGACTCTATTTTGAATTAATGCATGGTGTCTTCTGTTTGATTTCCTAAACTATTGTAAAAGTAAATATCTTATAGTAAACATCACTTCCATCAAAATCTGGATAGTCCTGACTAGACTTGGAAGGTCACAACCTACTATAGAAGACACAGAGAAAAGGAAAGACTTACCACTTTTTTTCTTTAGTGGTTGTAAATGATTTGTGAGAAAAAGGAATGAAAAATCGTCCATGTATTATTAGTTTAATGGTAATTTTCTGCTTTGTAATAAAAGCATCAACAAGATCTTACATCAGTAGACGGTTTTACAGCTTCCAGAAATTTTTTGGACTGAATCGTTGAGCCTGTGTGATTAGGGAGAAATCTCTCATGAAATCCATTGGGAATTAAAGTATCTTACCTATTTTTCACACAAAACCCCAGTGTGTGACCCATGAGCTGAGTCCCAGCAGTGCCAGAGCCAAACTTCCATCTCACCTCCCAGAGGAAAGCCCTGTCCAACAGGCGATCGTGTCAACTCTGCAATGGAGAACATCAGGCAAGAGACAGAGAGGGAGACCTGTCCTCCATGCTCCCTTGCAAGAGACAGCTCAGAATTTCTTTGACTAACTCTTCTTGCACTAAAGAGCTATTCAAACACATACAAATAGCTTTCCAGGTGGAACAGCCCCTGTGTAGACCCTCCAAGATCAAATACACATAGAGCTTTCCAAGCAGGACAGCCAGGGGATAGACCCTCCAAGAAGATTTCCCCAAAGCCAAGGTCTTCAGCATTGCAGGGTCTGTAGCTGTAGGGCAGGGAATGATGCCAAAAGTTCCAGACAGCCTCTCCTGGAGCCAAGAGCCTGGAAGAACAGATCTAATCTGGGCTCAGCTCCCAGGTCCACAGCAGGGAGCCTGGAAGCTTGGAGAAGCCAGGCCAGAGCCAGAGGGCTCAAAGCATGCCAGTTCCCTGCTGCAGGGCTGCGACTCGGAGATGGGCAGTGTGGACATGTGCTGAGGGTGGGAAACCAAATCCACATGCAGGATCTCCTCTTCTGGTCATAGCTGGAGTTAGGGAGCAGTGCGCCATCATGAGTGCCACAGCAGGGCCCTCAGAGCTTGCTGGAACAAGGCAAGTCCCAGTGTTGAAAGAGCCCATTTCTTTTCAGAGCTGTCGTGATTTGGGAGTTCTGAAAGCGGAAGTTTATTGGAAATTCAAAACACTTTTTTTTTTTTTTTGGTTTATATCCAAGGTAGACAGAAATCAAATGTGAAAGATAAATAAGCAAAAGGTGGAAACTGAAAAAAAAAAAAAAAGAAGAAAGAAAGAAAGAAAATCCCTAAAACTTCGAAACATTGCCTTTTGCCAGAGCACTGTGTGTGTGCTCAAGGCATGGGTGGAAGGAATCAAGTAATTTGAGCAAACCCTGTTTTTCCTAAACGCTTCTACCTGAACTGATAAAGTGCTCCAAAGACAGAAATGTGGGCTCTGTTCCTCGGCGGTGTGTGTGTGTGTGTGCAGCTACGCTGACTTCTGGCAGAATTTCCCCAGAGCAAATGATTCAAAAAACGAGTGCAAAACTCATCAGTTAAATTATTACAGCTACAGTCCCTGCTTTATTAGACTGCTTTTCAAAAAAAAAAAAAAAAAAAAAAAAAAAAAAATTATTTTAACTAATCACAAATTCAAATCACTTTGCTGGAAAACGATATGCATACAGCTCCAGTCAGACTTAATAGGGCTTGGGAGGAAAGCCAGGCATTGACTTGGCCTCTCGGAGCTCCGATATCACGCTGGCCGCTGGGCAATGGTTACACAAGTCAGAGATGCAGCATGCTGTTTCTGTCAGAAGTCTCTGCCAGCAGAGGAGACAGATGCCTTTGGAGCAGCATCCACTGACCTCCAACACGCACACACAGAGCAGTGTTTATTCACTTGTCGCTAAGTGGATGTGTTCACACTCTCTCCGTTTGTTTTATTAAGTCTGACGCATTGTTGTGACGAGGCAGTGCTCAGCAAGCTGCAGAAGAGGCCTTTCTGATAAGGTGATCCCGTCCCACTGAGCTCTGCATGACTCTTCATTCACTCCACAAGGAGGCACTAACATTGGTGACTAACACAGAAGGCAGCCTGGCTGCTGTGCAGGTTGCCTTCATGCCTATTGCATTTGCCTCCTTCCTCACCTTCTCTTCATAAGTTTCCCATTCTTTAACAGGTCTCAAATGCAATGAAAAATTACATCTTTAACTGACACCTGATGATCCTCGAGGTCCCTTCCAGCCCAAGTCATTCAATGATTCCATGATTCATTGATTCAATGAAATGGGGCTCTTCAGCCTGGAGAAGAGAAGGTTCTGGGGGGACCTTATTGCAGCCTTCAAGTACCTGAAGAGGGCCTACAAGAAAGCTGAGAAGGACTATTTGTAAGGGCAGGTAGTAACAGGACAATGGGAAATGGCTTTAAACCGAAAGAGGGTAGATTTAGACTAGATGTTAGGAAGAAATTCTTTACCATGAGGGTGGTGAGACACTGGAACAGAGACTGGGAGTGCCCAATCCCTGGAAGCACTCAAGACCAGGCTGGACGGGGCTGTGAGCAACCTGGGCTAGAGGGAGGTGTCCCTGCCTATAGCAGGGGGTTGGAACTGGACGACCTTAAAGGTCCCCTCCAACCCAACCATTCAAGGATTGAATGATTCAAGGATTCAAGGATTCTATGATTCAACGATTCTATGACTCTATGATTCCATCACTCTATGATTCTATCACTCTATGATGGACAGGCTGCAGCAGCAGAAAATAAAGGAGATCCAGTGGGATAAATACAATTCTAGGACTTGCCCAGAGAAGTGTGGTGCCCCATCCCTGGCGGTACCCAAGGCCATGGATGGGCCCTGGGCATCCTGAGCTGCTGGGAGGCACCCAGCCCATGGCAAGAGTTGGGGCTGGATGGGCTTTAAGGTCCCTTTCAACCCAAATCATTCTTTGATTCTATGGTTATATGACACAGGAGATGTTGGTTTGGGTTCTGGTTGTCCCAAAGCATACTGGTATGATGACTAATGACTGATTCATCTGATACCTCTGTGCTGGTGTTCTCCTTTTAAATGAGAAAAACAAATGGCAGATTTCCTTCCTCTCTCAAAGTCAAAGAGTGTGCAAGACCCTTAGCGTGTCCTATTACACATAGGTCCATGGCCACCCCTGACAGGTTCCAAACTGCCTCCTGAGTGCTGCTGTAATGATGAGTCAATTATCCTAAAACTCCCCTAGCAGGTTATTGTAGAGGGTAAATAAGGGCAAGCCTGACCTTTACTGTAAGCTGAAAACTATTGAATATTTAAAAAATCAGAGCTTGATAAGGCCAAAATATCAGTTCAGCTCCCTGCAGAAAGAAACACAGTTATTGTCAATTTAGAGACAGAAAAAGGTTGGAAGAATAATGTGTAGTTTCTGGGTTCCAAATTCCCCGTGGGGCTGCTGGGAATTAAACACAAATCCCTATTACAGAGCTCTTACTGATATCAACTCTCTTCTCCAAAACAAAAAAAGCTCAACAAACATTTTCACCAAGGTCTCAGAAAAGTCAGAATGAGAAAGTGAAGCATTTTTCTAGTCCTCCCATTATTGTGTGTGTGGGAGAGAGAAATATTTATAAATTCCAAATTCAGTCAATATTTCAGGAGGTTTTTTTGTTGTTGTTTAGAAAATGTGTATGTATCAACTGCAGGGCTACTCTTCCCTCATTACTAAGTGAGATTTCAATTAAAAGACTGTGGATTTGCAGTTCCAAATATCTTATTTCATAGCAGAATATGTGTATATCTCAATGCATGTATGTACATGTCCATATACACGTATATATATTCTCTAACTTTGCACTGCAAATATTTATCAAGCACACTAAATATTGTAAATGAGTACAGCTCCAGCACTCTTTCCAAAGACATGAATAATCCTTACAGAATAATATACACGAGTCTTGCCTGTGTGTTTAGACTTCTCCTGTATATTAATTTCCTGAATAGGGCATCATCTCTGTCAGAGTCACAAAGCATCTTTTACACTGCAAGGTTCCACCATGCTCGTTGCTATAATGTGGTCAGGGACTATGAATTTTTTAGGTTCCATTTGGGGGCATTTTATATGCATATTTCATGAGAGCAGGGGGTGGGTGTAATATTTTTGGCAGACACTTGCCGGGATATGGATGGGAGTCAGGAGAAGATGGCTTTTCATATAAGTAGTCAACTCCACTCAATTTAAACCATGGCTCTTGGGAAGCATTTAAAACACAGAACTTAAATGAAGCTGCACTGTAAGCAGTACAGAGCAAACCTTCTGGAGTGTATAAATATATATATATATTTATATATAGCCAGATGCTCAAGGTCAAATGCACAGAGCTAGCCATTGGGGATGGAAGGCATGAAGCAGCTTGATGGAGACAGCTCCCTCTTCAGAGCTGCTCAGCCCTGAGAGGCTGCTTGATGCCAAAAGTTGTCCTTGGGGTGAACCACAGAGTCTGAGTGACTGCAGTGTCTCCAGTGACAAGAGAATCGTAGCAGTTCAAGCAGCAGATGAAAACTACAGTGCCAGTTGCTATAGGAGGCTGCAGGCCTGCAGGGATCCTCATAATCAGACCCACCCAGGCTCCATCAGGGTCCTATCCAGACAGCTTCCTATCCTGCTGCAGGCACTTGGCAGACTTCTGGATTGGCCCCAAATACATAAATCCATTATTTTTAGACTACTTACAATACAGTCAAAGGAGAAAAGCAAATGAAAAGTATGGTAGTCTGAATATGTTACAAAGAGATTTTGGAAACAAGTAATCCTAATGTGATTCCAAAGGCCATATTCATCCTGCCTAACTTCAGGTACACAGCAGAACTGCTATAATTAGTAACATAATTGCCTTTGGCTATTATGTAATCAGGGTAAAATGATACAGCTCCTAGCTGTACTGGGAAGTTTCTTTCTCTTCATTAACTGCAGCAAAACGTGCCTATCTTTCTGTGATCATTCCTGATTTCAGCCTTTGTGAACATCCCTATTCTTGTCCAAAAGACTCTTGGATGCTCTGGGCTATTTCTCTTGAGATTTTCTGTGAAGTCTCTGGTGAATGGAAAAACATCACACCTGTTTTTAAGAAGGGTTAAAAGAATGACCTCAGGAGCTACCAACCTGTCAGCCTCACCACTGTGCCAGGACAGATCACAGATCCTCCTGGAAGCTGTGCTAAGGCACATGGAAGAGAATCGGCGAGGCTTCAACAAGGGCAAATCCTGTCTGACCAACCTGGCGGCCTTCCATGATGATGTCACTGCATCAATGGACAAGGGAAGAGCCACTTATGTAATCTACCTGGACGTTAGTAAGGCTTTTGACATGGTACCCCACAACATCTTTCTCTCCAAATGGGAAAGATATGGATTTGATGGCTGGACTGTTCAATGAACGAAGAACTGGCTGCAGGATCGTGTTGAGAGAGTGGTGGTAAATGACTCAATGTCTGGATGGAGATCAGTGATGAGTGGTGTCCCCCAGGGGTCACTGCTGGGACCAATACTCTTTAATATCTTCATCAGTGACATCAACAGTGGGGTCGAGTGCACCCTCAGCAAGTTTGCTGATAACACCAAGTGTGGGGTGCAGTCAACACAGCAGAGGGATGGGATGCCATTCAGAGGGACCTAGACAGGCTGAGCAGGGGGCCCAGGTGAACCTCACCAGGTTCAACAAGTCCAAATGCAAGGTCTTGCACCTGGGTCAAGGCAACATTCCAGTACCAATACAAGCTGGGGGATGAAATGATTGAGAGCAGCCCTGCTGAAAAAGACCTGGGGGTGCTGGTGGATGGCAGCTGGACATGAGCCAGCAATGTGCCCTTGCAGCCTTAAAGCCAACCATATCCTGGGCTGCATCCAAAGCAATGTGACCAGCAGGGCAAGGGAGGTGATTCTGCCCCTCTGCTCTGTGCTGGAACCTGCTTTGGCAGGGAGTTGGACTAGATGATCTCTAGAGATGCCTTCCAGCCCTGACAATTCTGTGATTCTGTGATGCACCTGGAGTACTGTGTCCAGATGCAGAGTCCTCAGTATAGGAGTGACATGGACCTGTTGGAGCATGTCCAGAGAAGGACCGCAAAAATGATCCAAGGGATGGAACAGCTCTCATATGAGGACAGGCTGAGAGAGCTGGGATTGTGCAGCCTAGAGGAGAGAAGGCTGTGAGGTGACCAGAGAGCAGCATTTCAGCATCTAAAGGAGAGCTACAGGAAAGAAGGGGACAGACTCTTTAGCAGGGTCTATGGTGATAGAACAAGGGGAAACAGCTTCCAGCTTAAAGAGGGGAGAATTAAGTTGGATATAAGGAATAAGTCATTTACAGTGAGGATGGTGAGGCACTGGCACAGGTTTCCCAGTGATGTGATTGATGCCCTGATCCTGGAGAATTTCAAGGCCAGGCTGGATCAGGCCCTGGGCAACCTGATCTAGCTGAGGTGTCCCTTTGCATTGCAGGGAGTTGGACTGGATGGCCTTTAAAGGTCCCTTCCAACTTTAAGGATTCTAAGATTCTATGATTCTCTCTCAAATACTTGGATTTGTTATCAGCTTCTCTCCAGTTATCAGATTTAACCATCAGTGGTCTTTACCCAACCCAGCCATTTTCTAACTCCACTTGGCCAAATTCCATTTAACCCTCGTTATAAAATTCAATGGCAGTTTTTTTTGTGGGGGATAATAATGGTTTAGCAAATCTTCTTCATGGTTCATTTGCCAGAAGAAACTCAGAATTTAAGGCCAACTAAACTGCAGTTCATCTACCTATTCTTATTTTGTGAGGCCGTTTTCCACAAATCCAGTTTTTAAGATGATGAAAGCAAGTCCATGACCAGGGAACAGTGAAACGTACTATTACCATGGGCTGCTAAGAATAGTCCTGCACCAACTCAGCTTGCTGGTGAGTCACTGCAAAAGCCTCTTCCAGCAGTATTCAGAAACCAGCAAGCATCTGCCTTGGGACCAGTCAGTCATGTCTGCATCCGACCCTGGTGCCCGTCCTGCTGAGAGAAGAGGCTTGTCTTCATGATATCACCTCCAGAAGAGTGGGAAGCACTATTTCCATGAATAATAATGTACCATGAAGGGCAATCAGTGCTCAAGAACAATGTCCTTGATCGTTGGCCAGCTAGGCAACCTAAAGAGCCCTCCTCCTCCTAGCATAGAGAAACACGTTATTGATTTGCACATTGTTACAGAGGGCAGTTCTTAATCATAATTAGGCCACTGTGAAAAGTCAAAGCATTCAAATCAGATGAGGGCTTTCACCATTGTGATCTGGCATCCATATGTTCAAAGGCAACTCAAGCAGACGGCTTTAATTTTTCTGTAGTTTTTCTCTGAAGACTCAATATCATTTACTCCTTTAAATATGTCAGTTCTGTGTTTCTGGATACACAGCCTCATATTGTCTTTCAGAGGGCTAAGTTGAAACACAGTACTCTATTTTGATATACTATACAATAAAAAAGTCCTCTCTTTAAGAAAAATAAAACATGACAACCACCATTGTATCGTGAGATACTCCCAAGAACTTCAGTATTTTGATCTAAGTAAAGATTACATCAGAACTGAACCAAATTTCTTAAGTAAGTTCTGAATAAAAGTGAGGGTGGCCAGAAATAGTTTTAGTTGATTGCTAATCCTGGGTAATGAATACATCCTTCATATGTTTCCAGACATCACTCAAATATTTCTACCTGAAAGGCTTAGTGTTCAGGTCATGTTCAGTGAAAGGTCATGTTCATCTTGAGTTTGATTAAGAAAATTTGAAAAAGGTGTCTAACTAAATTTTTCTACTAGTCTAGGAGTCTAAAATCCACTTAGATTCGTAGAGATTCGTATTTATTCTCTCGAATTGAGGAGAAAGAGCTATATGAGTGAAAGAGTGATGGGAGCTCAAGCACAAATGGACTTCCGATCGATCACTGGGAGTACATTGACTCTGAAATTCATATGCAAGTTCTCAAATTTTCAGAAGACCAAAGTCTGCAACCATTGTACAGAAGTAATGGTAGCAAAACATCAAGGTGGTTTTAAGAGAAGGCATAATCATTTTATAAGAGGTTTGAGACTTCCTGGCAGAAAGGATGGGATTCCTCAAACCCTGCCATGCAGGTGGTGGTTGCTTCCTTCTTTAGGGCATGGAAAGGACTGATTCCTCCAAGGCACAGGTCTTCTCAGCCTAAAGTAATACAAAACAGGCTTCAAAAATCACTTCCTAGACATACCACCTTCTTTCCACTGCCTATGAGATGAGCCTGCAATGACTAGGCTAGATAGACAGAGCTACATACAGCATAGGAATGAGTAATCTGATTATATGAATCCTATTAATGGGATAGTGTTTAATTTCTTTGAGTTGCACATGTCAGCTTTCTGTCTAAATCTAAAGATCTAAAGAAAAATTGTTTTATCTGAGATCTGGAGTAGCAAGTAGAACTGAGGATGATGACATCACATACTGCAATAAAAGATGAATGTTAGCATCTCTGAAAATTCTTGGAATACATCAGATTCATCAGTTCTGCTTTGAGTTTTTCTGTCTTCAGTTCCTTCATCTTCCCACTTCCTCCCCAGGTGTTCTATAGTGCACGTATCACAGGTCCCTTGTTTACAGCGTTGGCCAGCTTTTCTTCAGCAGCACATCACCCAGTGAATCCAGTAGGAAGAAAGAAAGCCAACATCTTTTTTCTTCCTTCCTTCCTTCCTTCCTTCCTTCCTTCCTTCCTTCCTTCCTTCCTTCCTTCCTTCCTTCCTTCCTTCCTTCCTTCCTTCCTTCCTTCCTTCCTTCCTTCCTTCCTTCCTTCCTTCCTTTTTTGGAAAGACTTTTGAATAACATCCCAGTGAGGATCTTCTATTTGCTTCAAAGAAATACAAGCAGGGCTGAGATAAGGTCATTGGGAGCCCAGGAGTATATAGGTTATAAATTGATGCCAGCCTAAAAGCCCCAGTAATTTTATCATGTAAGAAGTTAAAATGGTATGAGATCAGAATATCTACTTTCAACATGAGAGATTTTTCTACTGATCCAAATCCTTAGTTAATAATAAACTGTGGGGGCTGAAGTCATCTCAGACTTTTTTTGAATGGACAAAATACTGAAAACTTTCCACATCCCCTATCACATCCTTAGAACTAAGAGTGGGAAGTTTGAGCAGCGTGAGAGCTTAGTACTGCTGAAGGATAGAGGAACCCTGCCCAGGTCCCCAAACCTCAGTTCCTCCACTTGAACTCCAGGCAGAGTCTATTTAGAGAGTTGTGTCACACTGATGACCTTCAAGGCATGATAGTCTCTCCTTGACACTGAGAAAGAGATAACTCAATATAATCATATGAAATTTTATGTTTATAGTGATGACATCTTGGCTTAGATTACGTCTTCATGGCTCTTGAGCAGGTGACGGATGATGTGTTTTACCACAAGAGGCCATTTACAGCAGTACATTGACAAGGTAGGGATTTTTTTAAATACAAATTGGAAGTGCTGTCTCTTTCATAAGGCCTTGGCCTTGCAAATACTGAAAAGACAAAGCTGAAAATACCTTATTCTCCTGAAATTTATAAGCATATTACAATACACTCTATTTCACTGTGGATAACCATAACCAAATCCCATTCCTTACTGCTCATGTGAAGCCTAAGCAACCCACAGAGACAGAAGAGCCTGATCTGGCATTATCCTAATGACTTACATTTTTAAAGCTTGTTTTAGCAAATTAATTGTTTAGATATTATTTAGAAGGATTAAATTCTCCACATCCAAAAGACCTTCAGAGAGATGTTAAAATGAGGGAAAATGGAACGTTATTCTCCTCTTGCTCCCCATTCCTCTGCAAAACCAAGAGCCACTCTGCATGGCAGCGTCCCCTCTCCAGCCCCCAGTCCAAAATACTATGAATAAGGAGCACAGTTCTCTGTTCACTCAGGAATGCCAGATATGAAACCACAATCAAGCTTCGATCTCTTCAGCACAGCATGCTCCACATGCCAATCTACATGTTTGTTGAGAAAAAGTGATTCTGCTGGAATAAGTTTCTATTATAAGCTCTCACTGTATACATTTTTGAGAGTCCATATATAATTCCTGCACCAGAACCCAATATCTTTTCTGTTTTACAACTCCACATAAATACAACTGCCTTACATCTAAAGAAAATAAATTCACAATGTCCGTTCAGTTCGCCTTCTAGCAGCATCTCTCTCCCTCTGCCCAAATATAATCTCACTTTCTAACCCCAATCACTCATGGGGGGGGAGAGAGCCAAACAAATCTCACATTCATAAACTCAGATGACAGCCACTCTGAGCCATAGGAATAGCATTGAATTTATTGGAGCCTTTAGCACAGCACAAAGCAACCGGAGTAAACAGCGACTTCCAAGAGAGGCAAAGTTATCTGGAGCATTTCCAGCATGCAAAAGGCAGACACACTGATGGCTGTAGCTATTATTACTTCCTTTCCCCACACCCTTTTTCTTTTTGCAGTTTGACCAAAGGAGTTTCACTGTGGACACTGCAGCACTGGACCCTGCTGGAACTGGTGGCAATTTCTATAGCCACCCTCTGGTTTTCAGTGCAAGAGCTGAAAATAATAATAAGACCCTAAAATAATTTCTAGGTTACCAGTCAGCATGAACACACGGCGGAAATATTGTTTGGCCCAATAACACACTCAGTGTCTTTGTTTCTCCTTGGAGTTCATCAAGCAGGTTGGCTGACCTAGAGATTTGTGAGCTAATCACCGTCTACGCAAAGCAAATAGGAAAAGGGCCAATTTGTCTGGAATTCTGTTGTTTTGTGGTTGTTGTTTTTTTTTTTTAATGAAAATAACTGAGCTCCCACAAATACTAGCGGAGCCCTGAAAGACGGCTTCAAGGTTAAAATACAAAATGGGAAAATGGGATAATTATTACTACGGGCAGCCTCACACTCAAAGCACAGAGCTGGCATGACAAGAGCTGGGAAGACACAGACCAGAAAAATACTCTTTGCCCCAAATTATGCCAACTAAAGGCGTTGAGAGAGACTGGCAAGGAAGGCACAGGGACACGGCGTGTGAAGAGTAACTTGCATGAGAGGAAATGTGTGAGACTCCTGCTTTACCTTTTTCCCCTTTTGTCTGGTTTCTTGATGCTTAGCAGTCCTTTGGGTTATGATCCCTCTCTTCCAATGCATGTATGCAGTTCCAAGCATCTTCTCTGTTCTGGCAGAACATTTGGGGAAGCTTTCAGCGAGTTTCTAAGTGAAAGGTATGCAAATGGATACGACAGTCAGTTTGGCTTTGTTTGTGATCTTTATTCTTGTGGTAAACGCATACGTACATAGGATTGTTCCATATGTTTCCAGTCTGCCCTTGAACAAGGGATTTCTTACAAGCAGCAAAGACAAGCTGAGAGGAGAAGGAGTTTTCAGCAGCAAAGGATGCTGCGTCTGATGCTTTTTGGCTTAACTGCTGACATTGTTATGGTTCTTTCGTGATGACAAGAATGTTGGCCTCGTGTGACAAGCTGAATGATTCTTTAGTTTGATGTTTTGGACACAAATTTGACTGTGAACCAGTGGGCTAAGCACTGAACCGAGACCTGGCTGATATTGTTGCTATGTTGCTGGCTCTTATTGATGTCTTTGAGGAGATTTGGCAATGCACACACACATTCCCATAGCGTTCTGCCCTGCTTGGTACCTCTGCACGACACTCCTCCTGTTTATATGCTCCTTTCAAATATTGGAAGGCCACCATGAGGTCTCCCTGAAGCCTTCTCTTCTCCAAGCACACAGTGTTTCTCCATACCTAACGACTCTTGTACTTATCTGCTTTTCATCTTTTCATTCAGTCACAGTTTATGTTACTTTGTCAGTTTTCTGTGCTCACCTCTTTGTCGAGCCTGAATTTCACACACAGAAAGCAACAATTTCTGCCTTTCACAGAATCACAGAATCACAGAATCGTAGGGGTTGGAAGGGACCTCCAGACATCATCGAGTCCAACCCCCCTGCCAAAGCAGGTTCCCTACACCAGGTCGCATAGGTGGGCGTCCAGGAGGGTCTGGAATATCTCCAGAGAAGGAGACTCCACAGCCTCCCTGGGCAGCCTGTTCCAGTGCTCCATCACCTCACAGTAAAGAAATTCTTGCGCACATTGGTGCAGAACTTCCTATGCTCCAGTTTCTGGCCGTTTCCCCTTGTCCTGTCTCCACACACCTCTGAAAAGAGTCTGGCCTGGCCACTTTACCCCCCACACCTTAGATATTTATAGACCTGGATCAGGTCCCCTCTCAGTCTTCTTTTCTCAAGGAAAAACAGACCCAGTTCACTCAGCCTTTCTTCACAGGGGAGATGCTCCAGGCCCTTCACCATCTTTGTGGCCCTCCGCTGGACTCTTTCCAAGAAATCCCTGTCTTTTTTGTACTGGGGAGCCCAGAACTGGACACAGTAACTGGACACAGTTCCTTCTGTCTCTCCTCCCTTCTCCCATCCCCAGTTTTGCTCTCAGAAATAATTTTTGTTAAAGTTTAAAAAACAAATTCCAAGACTGTTATTCCAACAGGTGAAGTATGACAGCATTAGAAGCACCAAAATGCAAAGCCTTAAAGATCAGCCAACACAGAAGTGGTGCTAGGCATCCTAACTAATGCATCTGTAAACATTGCTGATACACACACACAAATATACAGAGAATGGTTTTGCCAAAGAGACTTGGGAAAGGGAGCTGAAAACAACCTGACTGGCTCTAGACCTTCAAGACTGAGGCACTCTGATGAACATGGCAGAAAATGTGAGAAGCAACTCGATCAGCAGAAGGCAGGTCTTCAAATTGTATATAAGGAGAGATTTCCACCAACAGTTCTGCTCTCCATATTCATAATCCCCACGTGCTGTCGCCCCATTTGCAAGTATATTATATTCTTCACTCCTAAAAAAAATAAATGTAACTTCATCACCAGCGATGTTTTAAATATAACTACACACTGGAGAGTACAACTTTTATTGCCTAATTCCTGCTGCTAAAATCCACATACCTCAGAAAAGTCTGTAAAATATATCAATTCATCTTCATTTCAAGGGAAAACTCTTGCAAACAGAAGGAGAAAGAATGAGTAGCAATTGTTTGAGGGTTCATTTTTACACTGGACTGCTCTGAAGAAACTTTGCTTCGGTTGACCACAGACTCTATCATTCCCTTTCCCCCATTTCCAGGAGCTCAGTGACTCCCAATGACTCCCAGTCATAAACATTTTGATTCATTGCAGGAATAACTATGCAAGTCCTGAAAATCCCTTTATATGAGCAGATCATTTATATTGAGCTGTTCTTCAGGATTTCTGCAGAGAAGAGACAATGTGGAACAGACGTGCTCCCATCCCTTTGATTCAAAGTATATTTGAAGCCAAACTTTCAGGACAATATAAATTACTTCTCCAAACCTTTCTGAAAGTTGATTCCATGAAAAAACCTTTCCCATGTAATATGTTATCCATTATCTTGCCGTGGTGCTCTCTGTCCCATCATCAGTCATTAAGCAGTTCAATGGTATTAGTCCCAATAAAACTGCTAGCTGGTCACATGTTGTAGTTCCAGCAGATGACCATTGCTCCATGAACTCAGAGCTCCTGCCAATTTTCCTCCTACTTTGTATTCTATCCACCCAGCCGAGATCTTTCTGAATCTGCCATCATCTCATCAGAGTGTCACTGCTTTCTTTCGCTCCTGATCTTGCTCCATCTTCTCCTGCAATTAAATGAGCTTTCTGCAGAATGCTCAGTCCTTGTGTTCCAGGTTTGAAATTTCTGAATGGCTGACTGTTTGCTTGCTCGGATACCGACAGCCTGTGACAGGTAAGAGAGAGCTCTGGGTAGCACTGAAGGAAGAAATCATCCCAGGAGTCCTTTGGCCAGAGTAGGTGATGCTCATTGGACGATCCAGGTCCAAAATGCATTTTGAAGTAACACTTTGTGTAGCCAAAACGAAACAGCGAACCTTTAATGTACCCCTATTGTTCTGCAATAGCAAAAGCCTGAACCCACATTACCTCCTGACTAGTAGCACATCTATATCCATAACCTAAATATTGCTAAGGCACAAGCATTAATTCAGACTAACTGGAACACTCTGGTCATACACAGATGATGAAATACTCATGCTTTACAAATCAAGGTGGCTGCATCATCTTCCTTATAGGAAATGGACAACAAATACAAATGTCCTAAGTCCAGACAAGTAAAATTGTATAAATTTTGATTTTTGTCATGATATGTATATCTGTACATATTGTATACGTTTAAAAACTCCAAAATCAAGAGCAAAGCCTTTGAGTGCACACAGCATTGCTAATGATGCAGCTGAGGCAGCAAGGGCCATTAAGTTAATGCTGAGCACTCTCGCTTCAAATAAAACAGTTCAATACAACTATTTTGGGAAAAAAATGCAGGCATTGGTCTCAAGCACTTTGAGAGCCTATTCTGGGCTTCATCTCTCTTCCTGTGAGAAGGGACATGTCTGATTACTATTTAGTAATGCTACATTTTTACCTAGCAAGCAATTTTAAATAAAAACATACTAAAATATGAAGTACGTGAGGAGCAGAAAGCATTGGGAATCTTATCTGTTGCTGCTATTTTTGTTTTATTAATTTTGTATGTGGTACCCAAGAAATGAAATTTAAGCACAGGTATAATAGGTGAGAAAATCTGCCCATTTCAGTCCAGAATAGTCAGAATTAGCAAAGTGTATGATGACAACTATAGCAGTTATCTGCAATAACTCCTGAAACAATGCTGAAATTACAGACAAATAGGCCAAACTCAGTGCCTTTGGAAAAAAAAAGGAGGAAAAAGAAGTCTTCGACACTTTTCTCAACTGCCCAAAATCAATACTCAGGAAAATTCCTGCAATATTGATATTTTTTGTTAAAATGAAGACTAAAGATGTGTGTGTCTCAATTTGTAAAAATAATCACATAAAAAAAAAGACTGGGAGGGGATCTGATCAATGTTTATAAATATGTACAGAGAGGTGAGAGGCAAATGGATGAGGCCAGGCTCTTCCAGTGGTATGTAGCACTAGGACAAGGAACAATGGCCTAAAACTTGAACACTGGAAGTTCTGTACTAACATGTGAAAGAACTTTATGGTAAGGGTGACAGAGCGCTAGCACAGGCTGCCCAGAGAGGTGGGGAAGTCTCCTTCTGTGGAAATATTCAAGACCCACCTGGACACCCACCTGTGCAACCCATTGTAGGGAACTGCTTTAGCAGAGGATTGGACTCAATGATCTCTTGAGGTCCCTTCCAACCCCTGCAGTTCTGTGGTTCTGTGATTTGTGTCTTTACTTATCTGTATGCATGCAACAGCTTTGTCAGCTATAGTAAACAATGCAAAGCAAAGCAAAACAAAAACCACCCTTCCCAGCACTGAGGACCTGAGCTGCCAAGTCGGGGCACCTTTGAAGATGTGAAGATGGAAGCTGAGTGAACTGTAGCCATGAATGGCAGATTCAGGATGTGCTGAGATGCCATTCCTTTGCTTTGTGCCACATGAAGATGTAAGACATGTATCACATTATCCTCTTATTGCATGTGCTAAAAAGCGAGAGGTTCAAAAGTAGCAGTTCTCACTTCCATTTATATTCGCATCGTAACAACTGAGAAGATAGCACAGATGCAGTGGGAGCATTTTGTATTTAGGGCAGCCTTTAATATCAGGTTAGAGAGCAGAATTTTTGATGAGTCAAGGTGAAGAGCAGCCCATAGTAAAAGAAATCCACATTTCTTTTTGGCAGGGTCAGCCCAGGGAGCTCAGGTGCAAGCAATGCTCCTGAGTGATCAGAAGGGCTGGAGCCAGGATCCACCCCTTCCCAGACCTCATTTAAGGGTTGGCAGGGGAGGTAAGTGTACATCTTTGGAGATTCTTGTGTATCTGAGCCTTTCCAAAGGTAAAAAGCATCTTTTCTTTATTTCTGTGCCTACTGCTGTTGTGTTTGATGAGTCTTCCCTTACTGTAGCATGGGATCTTGCTTCTCTGCTGTCATTGTCCTTTCCAGTCTGTTGCACCCTGGCATGAGGGACCTTTGTTTTTAATGATAGATTGAAGATCCCTTGACCCTTTCCCAGCTTTTAATTTCGTGTCTGATGTTAACTGATTTGGTTTCTTTGCTTCCTGAGAGGTTTGAAAAGCCCATCACCTCTATCCCAAAGGATAAGTGTAAGCTCGGATCCATTTGATTACTCTTACCTCTCTAGAGTCCCCATGCTGCATGTTGGCATGCAATGCAGCAGATGTACTGCAGTAACCCCAGAGCATCTACTGGGAAGACATCAATTTCTTCCCTCTCTATTTTCCTTCCAGTCTCAAACAAGGAACTGTACAAACATAGAAAATGTAGAAATTAGACTATCTTGTAGATACGTACTCATGACTGCTGTGGCTTTAAGTAGAGTGTTTGTGCTTTTCTGAAGCCATAAGATCCTTTGGTTATTGTGAGATGTGCTTGGACTATGGAGATTTAATCCAGAGTGGAATTCAGATGCAACTCAGTAGCATGCTTCACATGCAGTTCCATATCTTAACTTCTTAACTAAGATAGGATATGAATCTCTTCTCAAAGAAAAAAGACGAGAAAAATACAACCAAATATTTTCAGCTTCCTGGAGTTTCAGGTTCAGCTCAAGGCTTCAGCGAAGACTTTGGGTCATTCCTCATTTTATCCAAATCTATCTGCCCAGCCCTAATTGCAACAGCACATCTGGAAATGCTACGGCAAAGCCCTTGCCAGCACTTTCATTATAAACCCTCCTGGTTTGAGTGTTTTGTAACTTTTCCTGGAAGGAAAAAAAAAAAAAAGCAACAGAGAAAGGGATGAAACTTGATATAAAAGGTTCTCAGCTGGGGAGCAATTTTTTGTGTTGCAATATTTCAAGGAAATCTAATCAAAGCATTGGAAAAAAAAAAAAAGAAAAGAGCGGAAAAACAAAAGGGTGGGAATACAGAACAGCATTTGTTTTATTTTTCTTATTTTATTGTGTGTTTGAAGCGTGCAGGAAAAATACTGCAGATCTAAACCACTTCTCAACTCTGAACTGTGGCCTGACTTGGATTAAAGGCTTTGGGTGACTCTGCCAAAGGACTGCAATAATACCAAAGGAAAAGAATATTTGTCCATGACACCTGTTTGGAAATCCCTATGAAGGGCAAGAAATATCAGCAAGTCCTTGTCCTTTGTTGCAGGGCAGTAAAAGAATACCTGGAAACTCTAGAAGCATTAAGTCCTATACTGCTTAATGAAGTATATAGGTTTGCATGGAAGTAATGCATGACAGAGCAATCCCTCCTCAGATTAAACTCTTTCTGGTTATGAAGAGAATCAGAGAGGTCTCATCCTTCTTGAGTTATATTCCAAAGCTTCTGGCAGAGTGTAGCTCCCAATCATTCACATGAAAGCAAAGCAAGGCTTGCTTATCATTGATGTGCAAGATTACGTGATAGGTAATGGAGGTCTACCCCACAGGAAAGACTTGGCTAGCCAGTAGGCATCTAAGGGCTGCTAAACAGGACCAACAGCATGACTGAGATATCATAGAATACCTTAGGTGGTGCTGAGAAGATGAATACTACAAAACATATATAGACATAGTAGGAGCTGAAGAACCTACCTGATTCCATTGGATGTGCTGTCCATGTCAGCTCAGTGTCCTCTAACTACAGAGAGAATTCAGACATCTATGTCTAGACAGTTCAAGGTATCAACAGTCTCCAGAGCATTAAACCAGTAACCATGTAGTCAAGGAACATTTTTCATATTCTGATCTCAAAAAGCACTAGAAAAGAATGAGGTATCTTGCTTGTAGTCACGATCCAAGCAGAGTATAAATTAGGAATACTTTAAAAAGTTATTACTGCAGCTGGCCCTTAAAACATTTATCAGATGGAACTCAAAACACTTGGACATATATCTAAATTGCTGCACTGTACCAAGTTATAGGACACAATCTAACTCAGATGTCTGCAGGTAAGTGACATCAGATTTTTATCTGCAAGTGACCCTCTCCATCAACTTTGAAGAGTCTCGGGAGGTGGACTCTACCAGGAATTCAACTTGATGATCCTTGTGGGCCCCTTCCAACTCAGGGTATTTTATGATGATTTTAAGACAGCCCATTTGACCAGCAGACAGTGGGCCAGTTACAAACATTCCCTATTTCTTCTCTCTATGGTTGACTGGATGCACATTGACTGTAACAGAAGTTTGGATGCACATAATCACTAAATCTGGGTGTCTTAGTCTGGAGCTTATTAAAGCCAATCATCTTTAGAGATGACTTCCAATCCTCACCAACAGTATCCAACAGCTTATGCAGAATGTCTTCATCCTCTTTGACTGTGAGCTAAACTGTGTTGCATTATATCACATTTGCAACAAATAGAGACAACTGTGACAGCTCAGCTGGCACACAGTAGCTTGCAAAAGCATGGTAACTTGTTTGTGTCCCTGAGCCATAACTCTGAAATAGTTCAGATGCAAACATGCAGTTTGCATTCTATCTAAATCAAGGACAAAGGCACTTAAATCCTAATGTAGACTGATGAGAATTTGATGGAAGAGGATAGCTTTTATTACAGTTCCTTAAGCCTGTCTCTCATCTAGATGGAGCTAAACACTGTGGGAACATACTGGGACTTGTTTTCATTACAAATAGAGCCTGGCTAAAATCAGAATCTCTTTCATGCGTTTTTATGTCTTTGAACCAAAATGGAAACTGTAGACTTGATGAGTACAATTGCACAGGTGTGAAATTATTCCCTTCTGGAATACTAGTCACCTTTGTCCAAGAAAATAAGCATGATGCAGAGAAGAACAACTGGGACCATCTTAGAAATGTGGAAATTCATGTATGAGACAAGAGGCTTGTTTTAACTATCAGAACAGAAGCTGAAAGATGATATGGCTATTGAAACTACAGGACAATTTTGGCATAAGGACAAATGTGTATTAACTGGTCATGAATAAATTTCGAAGAGACATTAGAAGATGGTTTCAAACTGTCAGAAGAGTGAGGTTTTGAAGTCAGCTTTCCCATAGGAGTAGTTATGGCAAGAAACCTAACCACTTTTATGAAGGAGCACACTAAATTTATGAACAGATTATGTTACGTGGGAGGCTGAGGTAGCATGTGGCTGGATTTGATGATCCACAAGATTCCTTTCAGGCTACTTAAGAGAAAATCTTAGAGTTTAATTTTCAACTGCCCTTTATGCTTTCTCTGTATAACCATAAGGGCAGAAATATTCTTACTTTACACCTACAACTTTTGTGCTGTTACCACCTTGAACAAACAATTAAGTGATTGGAAGACTGTGGAAATAGCTGAAGCTGTGATATTGCAGGCTCAAAAGTGAACAGATATGGTAAAAGAAGTCTTATAAAGTAAGCGTCTTCACGAAGTGCTTGACATCCTTTGTAAGATTTCTGTATTAGAATGTGATGAATGTCTATTTTCATTTTTTCTTACTAGAAACCTGACCAATGTGCCGCGCTTACATGAAATATGCTAAGAAAGAGTACAAGAATTAATGCACAACTCAAGGCATGTCTGTGATATGCAAAGCAGCACAGAGAAGTAACATCTGGGAAAGAATCAAACGAACTCATTCCAGAAATGAAGCTGTTACAGCTGCATTAGCCCAGGGTTGAGCCCAGGACAGCTGGCTAGCTGAAAGGCAGAGCTAGTCATCCTGGGATGAAATCCAGTCCACTGAAATCCCACTTTTTTCACAGACAGCAAATCAGTCCACATATTTTTCTAGACTGCTCATTATAAATCTCTCTAAATTCGTTAAAGACGCCTTTATTTCATAGGAGGTATTTTCCAGGTTTTTCCCTTAAATGTGTGAGTCAAACTCGGCTGTGATCAAAGTTCCAGTCCAGATCCTATACCGTTTAGTCTCCACTTAATTCTAGAAAGGTCTTTAAAGTTAGAGTTCATGGGAACAAGAATGTGGCACTAGTCATTTTCTTCCTAGGAGTCCAAAAGCTATAGTAACTGGAAGATACTGTCTGCAAGGAAAGTGAGCTTTGATTTTACACAGTGCTTGCATTGGAACACCACAAATTTATTTTATCTGGTCGGTTGTGGAGCCAAGCATACAGGAGATAGAAAAGTCAAAGAAAAAAAAAAAAAAGACAAGAATCTAGAGAGGAAGAACAGGACCATTGGATCCTGCTCCTTGTAACATCATGTGGCTGGTGTATTCCTGAAAGCATGTCGTTTACCTTTATGGGGGAAAGGGAGCCCACCATATGCTTGGCCTTGACTTTATGTTCAGAGAACTCCTGTAGGCAAAAGAGAACGAAACTCCCTTGAGATTGTGTAGAACCCAGGACCAGGATCTTGGGGAGACCCTCAGATATGAGGTCATTATTACATAAAATCTAGACTCGTGACTCTTCTTCATTTTATGTTTTGCGTTCACCATGAGAGCATGGATTTGGATTCCACGCTGATGTCATCACCTACAGTTTGCTTCTACTTTGCACTCTCAGGGTAAGATGCATGGTTAAGAAAAGTGGGTCTTGAAGTATTTATCTCTCTCCATTAGCTGTGCGTTGACCACTATAGCCAAGTGGTCTCTGCTTATATGTCCCCCACTCTGAGTTACAACTTGGAGAGACCTTCGTTCAAAGAAACAGACTGTACCAGGTCTGAGTAACAAGAATGTTCACATCTGTTAAAAATATAGAGGAAAATGTACCTAGCGAATTCAAAAGCGTGAATATTAAAAATAGAATACCTTTCAGTTATTTCTCATGGTTGCTCTTGAGTTTGTCTGTTATCTTTGCTACCTGAGCTTCATTCAGAAATAAGATACAGGGAACTGCATAGTCAAACTAAGTGTTTTCATAAACAGTCTTTTCTTCTGTCACTTTTGCCCTTTTGCTCAATGTGTAAGACTTCTACTCATTTAGTGAAGATGTGCACCACAGGCAGCATTCAGTACCAACCACTGGCTGGTGAGGTGCTAAGGACCTCCATGAAATGCAAAGCAGCTAAAACTCACCATGTCACCTCTCATCTGCACTCTGTTTTTACTCAAAAAAAAACTCCACCAGGTTTGTCAGACACTATTTTCCACCCCAGAAACTATCCCAATTCCTTTATATCAGCTCGTATTTTTCCAGATGTTTTGTGATCTCATCCTATACTAATGTCTGCAAGACCTTGCCTACTGTCAGAATCAAACTTTATTGCGAATCTGTAAGTCCCTGACTTCACCTTAGTCCTCTTCTTATGGAATGGTTTTGCATTCATGTTGCTTTGGTCCCTCAGTACTCCTTCCTGTTACAATAAGCTAGTATGTGAGCTAGTATGTGTTCCGTAGTTGACAGGTATCCTTTTCCATCATCCCTTTCATGAGATTCAGGTGTGACCAGCTGAGCCCTACAGCTGTCTCCTCTTTCCAGTGAATTTTTTGAAGATTGATCCTCAAATTGCTTTGGCTCTCAGAATCTTTTGTTTTAATTTCTGGCACAGTATTTTGTTTCTTCCTTGAGACCTACTTATCACAGATAGTAGAGGACTAATGTTGAAGTAATGATGATACATTAGCTAAGACAATGCAGAGGCTGATCACTGTTTATAGAGCTTTTTATGTCCAGATTTTACTGGTAATGATAAAAGATAATGAACATCAGGTGTCTTCATACTGCTTTATGTACCAGTGAACAACTGCTCTGTTTACTGAATTCTAGTTGTGACATTCCATCTTCTCATCCTACAGTTAAGAAACCTTGGGGCAGTCCATGGGCTAGATGGGTAGTGTGGGTCCAAGTGTCTTATAGTCCTATGGCCTCTCCAAAAGATGTCACTTAATCTTTTCCATAAGAAATCTCCAAATTAGTAACTAAAATCCTAGGGTCCATGTAATCACTTCAAAAATCTTTTACAAAGAGGGAGCATAAACTTTCCTACTGTAGAAGTGCTTGATTTACTTCACAAATCCCGACTTTGTCCCTCTGAGCCCTTTGTGACACGCGGGTGAATCACAGGATCATAGAATGGCTTGGGTTAGAAGGACCTCAAGGATCATCAAGCTCCAACCCCCCTGCCGTATGCAGGGCCACGAACTTCTGTATCTAATACTAGACCAGGCTGCCCAGGGCCCCATCCAACTTCTGGTCTTGGACACCTTCAAGAATGGGGCATCCACAGCCTCTCTGGGCAGCTTGTTCCAGCACCTCACCACTCTTTCTGTGAAGAACTTTCTTTCTTGAGCTTAAAACCATTCCCCCTTGTCCTATCACTATCTACCCAAGTAAAAAGTTGATTCCCTTCCTGTTTATAATCCCATTTTAAATATTTGAAGGCTGCAGTGAGAGCCGCCTTCTCTCCAGGCTGAACAAGCCTATCTATCTCCCTCAGCCTGTCTTCGTAGGAGAGGTGCTGCAGCCCTCTGATCATCTTTGTGGCCCTCTTCTGGACCCTCTCCAGTAGTTCTACATCTTTCCTTCCTTGGGGGCCCCAGGCCTGGATAGTACTCCAGGTGGGGCCTCACAGGGGCAGAGTAGAGAGGGACAATCACCTCCCTGTCTCTGCTGCCCACCCCTCTGCTGATGGAGCCCAGGATACCATTGGCCTTCTGAGCTGCAAGAGCACACTGCTGGCTCATGTTCAGTTTTTCATCCACCAGGACCCCCAGATCCTTCTCCACAATGGGTGGCTATTACCATCCTTGCCATTGCTTTGTTTTCTCAAGAGAAGGAGCGATATAACAATCAAATGGAATCTGACAGTGCAAAGTTCAAATCTGCCTGGCCACAGACTTGAATGTGTCATATGGATGAGTTCCCGCACCCCAAGGGGTTTAAGGATCACAACTCTGAGGTGTAGGAGTATTCTGGATGCAGTGCTGCTCTGGTCTGTAGGAAATTTCCAGAAGGAAGATTTGTGCAAGTGTTGTTTTTTGTTGTTGTTGCTTCATATTCCACCTGTAAAAGGGGAATAATTGCACTTTCTTTGTAGGTGGGATAAAGAAAATAAATTGTGTTCAGGTGTGTATGCTGACACCTATGATAGTGGGGGATGATGGCAATTTGGTACCAACAGACATAGATCCTGTCTAAGCAGTAGACAGGATCCCTTAAGCTAGTGGAAATTATTTGGACAGTCTAGATTACTCTACCACTCAGATCAGTGACAAAGTTTCCTCAGTTGGCAGTGGATAAGAACTGTGTTACGAGTAAGTGTCTCTGAATAAAAGCCCTGTATAACTCCAAGCATTAGGCATTTTTAGAAAGTGATCTATACAAAGACTTGAAGCGACAACATCTCTTCTTGCTGACTTTGTGCAAACACTTCCTGAAGGTTTCTATTTTACCACAGTAGAAGCCTTTCAAAGGTCATATAGGGATAATTTGAATTATTAACATCTATCAGTCCCTTAGCCCAACCATAAGCATGTCTGAAGCAACTCTTGCTGATAACACAACTACATTTTCCTCACTTGCACCCACAAAATGAGCTGATACTCATGACAGTTGCTGAGCGAGAAATCACTGGTTGCTGGGAATCACACAAACATCACACCCCAATAACCTTTCAGTTTCTTCCCTGACATTTTTTGCCTGACAGTTTCAATATACAACTCTATTTCTCAGTCAAACCCCAGGTCAGATGCTTTGGTAACAGGTGTCAGCAGCAGAGATCTGAAGTTGATGGCTCCATGCAATGCAAAATAACAGGAGGTTTGGTCCTTTGAGTCATGGCTTCAGGTGCAAGGATTTCCTCCCATTAACTCCTGGCTTGCAAGAATTACTTTGGAAGCTAACCCATTTGTTTCACCTCTACCCTCAGCACCATGCAGTCACAGGGACTGTAACGCTACAGGAACACAGACTGTAAAATAAAGACCATATTTCCTTCCATACATAAGCAGAGCTATGCAGCATTCTAGCCTAGCTAGCCATATTTATAGCTCAGTGAACTTTATATTTCCTTACATGCTCCTGGCAGCATTGGCAAAATGCACCTTTAGATGCCAACACTCTTCTTGCTATGACAGATTGCTAGTCCTCGGCTACTCAGTTACCATGAGTAAGTAGTAGTGATGCCCTTCCTTCCTTCTCCACTGGAAAGTCTGCTGCTCTCAGTAGAGCTCATATTAGCAGGTGATCCTGCATTGCGTACTTTCACATAGTCCTAGCTGATTTTTTATTCCAATCTACCTCCACACTGATTGATCCACAGTTTCTATCAGCAACCACCTGTGTCTTTCTCCTCACTTCTGTATGCAGGTCATAAAGAAATATTTACTAACTTTTAAGGCACCCCAGTGTTGAAAACCATCTCGAACCAACAGTTCCCTTTTTAGTGCTCCGTCCTGTCCCCTTCACTTTTCCTGTCCAAATTGCTATCTTCTCCACCTCAGAAGGTGTTCATGAAGATGGGGCATTATTTCTCAGTCTAAGCTTGAGCTAAGGACAGAGTCAAGGGGCCAGCCCTGGTTCCTTGTGGATTTGTATGCATCTGTACACCCACGCAGCCAAGGACATCGGCGCGATGTCATAGCCACATTTATCACCCATGATTAATCCATCTTGTTCCACAGAGATTTCCAACTACTGTAGATTTGCCACAACTTGGAAACCAAACTCCTGCATGCACAGCTCTAACTTCATTAGTAACTGATTTTATTAGTCTCTTCCACTAGCAATGTAGTCAACAAAACAGCAATCCATCAGACCTCATTACAGGTTTCATACTTGCAGCTAGCTGCCTCCAGTGGCCTTACAAAGAACAGGCACTGGAATGTACTGCCCAGGGAGATGGTGGGGTGACTGTCCCTAGAGGTGTTTAGGAAATGTTGTAGTAAGGGACGTGATCTAGTGGGGAAATCTTGGTGGTAGGTGGACAGTTGGACTGGATCATCTTGGAGGTCTTTTTCAACCTTGGTGAGTCTGTGATTTTATGATTCTATGAGATGAATGTGGTTTATGGGTGATCTCTATGTGAAAAAAGATGAGGAATGGAACACTGAGCACCCAAGGTGAAGAGCCCATGCTTCAGCTATCCAAACTCAAAGCTAGGAAGATCCCAACCCTGTTCATAGCTGGCACCTTCCAATAAGCATTTCTCCACCTCCTTTACTTTCACCGAGGTTACCTCTTTTTCATGTTCATTCTGCATCACATCCTTTTATGTCTTCTTGCTACGTTGTGACTCTGAAGCTTTGTATTTGAAGGGGGAAGACTTACAAACAACTGAGGCTTACATTTTCAGGATATTTTAGTGAGTTTTTTCTCACCTGGGTTTGAACAGAGCTGGTGAGAGCGACTCTTTGACATGCTGTACCAAGTTCAGCTCTTACTGTGGCAACGAGGTCACCTTGCTAAACCTTTTGCGGTTGTGTGCAAAGGGTAACTAATAGAGACTGCAGGAAACTCACTCATTTCAACAAGATTAAGCCTCATTAAACAATTAATGGCTACTCTTGGGGATTCTTAATTAGCTACTTACATCTTTCTCCAGAGCTCTGCAAGGAGTTGGGATTTTGATAACCTGCAGCACGTTCTTAAGAAAGGCATGTGAAAGACTGAGTTCTCATTTCCAAACTACGTGAGCAGTCCTAACAACCCAAATTCTTTAGATCCTTAAGGAGAGCAAAGTGGCACCGACTTCGCTGTCCAGTCTTGTTAAGTAAGTTTTCAAAGGCAAAGAAAGCAATCCCTTTGGAAAGTGTTTTTCTTTTTGTCCATTATGGAATGGGAAAGTTGTCTTTCATTTCATCTGAGAAGAGTAAAAAATGGTTTTCTTATTTTAATGTTTTGCCCTCTATTGCTGTGCTCACCTTTTCTTGTACTACTTCAGGGGAAAAAAAAAACCAAAAAACCAAGAAGTATTTTTCAGTCAGTTAATTCCTTCTAAATAGGGCTTTCTTTCTCCAAAAGATCTTCTAAGTATCATCTCTAATGTTAGCATTTCCTTCCTATCCTGAAGAGCAATGGAAAATACTGCATTATGAGCTGTTACCAAAGCAAGGGTGTCAATTGGAAAAGCTGAATGGATTTGCTTAAGTCTCAGCAGTATACAGCATCCATAATGCAAAAACAAACAAACAACCCCACAAAACAACAGAGGAAGAGGTACCTAGCACTATCATATTTAACTTTTAGAATAGAAGCACTTGAAAATTCAGAAGCTTTTCATTTGCTTTTTTAAAAGAAGAAATGTAAAGTACCAGCAAAAGGGCTGGATGACTGCAGTGGCCATGGATACATTTAATGAAGAGATACTCTAATGATACTGATATTGATCATGAAAATTTTTCCCAAAATTTCCTCCAGTTTTAATTCCTTAAAAAGGAAACAGAAGGTGTATGTAAAAGAAGGGGAAAAAAAGAACATGCTATGTTAAGGTAAATGTGGAACATTAAGAAAACAGGTCAAGAAATGGAAGATCCTATACACAAACCATTAACAGTACCTCAATAGAAACTTGTAAAATACTTTCCTTTGTAAAACATCTCACCAGAACCAGCAGATTCAAAGGAAAAAAATAAAAGTAGTTCTGAGGCAAGATAAAAACATAGCAGAAATGCTAAATATATATATATATATTTTAAGCAGTGGTGAGAGATTCTTGCAACACAACTTTCCTCTGTGGCAGATTAAGCTCAAGAACTGTGTCAAAATGAAGTGTTATTAGCAGACATTTTAGAGTAACCAAATGAAATTCAACAGTTAAGAAAGGGCCAAGATCAGATGTCGTTCACTCAAGAGTTCTGAAGCAATTCACTCACAAAACAGTGAACCCTCTAATTGTGGTGTGTGCCTTACCACTTAAATACGACCCTGTACTACTTCAGAGGAAGACTGCAGATATAAAATCCTTTTTTTTTTTTCCTATGAAGCTCCAAACATCATCTTGGAAACATCAGATAATATCCTAAGTCGTCTTTAATACATGCTAGTGTACATTAACAAACTAGTAGAGCTAGTAGGCAGAAATACGCTTGATATAAGGAAGGTGGCATGACAATTCTTAAAAGTCAGGAGTAGTAAATTTATTAGAAGTTTAGTAGGAGCAAAAGGGGATGTGGAGTACTGAAATCCAACTGGAATACTTTGACTTTCTAAAAGCTGTCAGAAAAATCTCCCAGTAAAGTATTTTTGAAAAATCAGTCTCTCATAGTGTAAGAAGTATCTTGACATGGATTATTATCAAAATTCAGAGACTTTCAGGACTGAAAGAAATGGCTGGCTTTAATAATGATACCCAACAGGGAGAAGGGTTGAGACCTGCTCTATTCAATTTGCTTTCAAATGATCTAGGTAAAGGGCTGAGGTGACCAAATAATGATAGTTGTGATCATCAAAACTGGATTGTACTCATGAAACAGAGTGACCAGATAATAAAGTGACGAAGGAATTTCAATATAAATTAAGAAAATAGGGCACACATAGAGAAACATGGTGTGAACTATATCCAACAATGGAGTATACATTAATTCTTATTAGGAATGATACCTGAGTCACTGTGGCTTCGAAAGTCGGGTCTATGCTCTGTGAAGGAAATGGAAATGCCTATTAGTACCTATTAGGAAGAAAACTGACAAAACAAAAAGAACAACAAAAAGCCAACAAATCCACAAGAAACAAATTAAAAAAACCACACACACAAGCAGAAGGGTTACGTGACTGTAAATACCTGAGTTTGGCAATATGAATGGGCTGATATTGACTGACTTGTTTCATTCATGAATCTCTTTAAGCAAGATGATTGGTATGAATTTTATTACATTTGGGCACAGGGGATAGATGTCCAACAGGCACAAAACAGCAGTGCTGATCTTTTCTCTATGGACTTATGAAAACCAGGAAATGACAAGGGAAATGCCAGCTTAGGAGGTGTTCCTTTTCCATCCTACCTGCATGAAGGCAGTTATTAATTCATGAGGAAGGAACGTGGTTCAAGTAAGAAGCCATCTAAGCCTTACTCCTTTAGCTTCTCCTTTAACATCAGGTTTTGCTTAAATTTCTCTGTGCCTCAGATTCAGGGTTCAAAAGAGGGAGAACATTTCTTCCTTATTCTATGGGGCTCCTGGGATGCTTATCTAATTGCTCTTTGCAAAGCTGCTGGAAACTTGAAGATTAAAAGTGCAAAAAATTAGTGGTCATGAATGTTAGCTAAAGCTGCCCTTGCTCCACATAACAATTTAACTGTGGAAAGTAAAGTCTCCCTAAAAGAGAAACCCTTCTTTGTACGTGGTGGGGATGGATTATGATCATTCTAGGACTCTAGCTATGTTTGTTGGCATAAACTTAGAAAAGTTTCAAACAGCCAAATGAAAAATAAATCTTATTATTGCCCATTTATACCAAGCAGGGTTCACAGTTTCCTCTTTATTTTTTTTAGATTGCTATTTTGATTTTTTTTTTCCCCTGAAAAACAAATACTGGAATATAATGTTATTTTAACTTTGAAATTTATGGTCTTCCTGACAACAGGTAGTCACAGTTGCATTCTTGCAAAAGAAAACAAAATTAAAAATATAGACACAGGAAATAAAATTAATTTTAAAATATATGAAAACATTTATTCTGTGCATCAGCCCAAGCGAACAGACAAGTCTCTGACTGATACCCACCACAGACTGCAGTTTCTTGAATTGATTGATTAATAGGACAGAAATGAGGAGGTGTGAATTTATTTTGGACTTCGACGGGGTTGAAAAAGGTTTGGCACAGTTCTGCTGGGCTTAATCTGCATTTTAAAGTCTATGAACAGTGACCACCTACTGGCACCCTTCAATGTGTTAGGTCCCATAGAAAGGAAACATTTTGCACTAGACTTCATTTCAGCTAATGTTCCTGGATTTATAAAGGCACTAAAAAGGCAACAGCAATCCGATTTCGAACTAACAAAACACCCCTTTTCCCCCAGTGGGATCGAAACTCAACAGAAGAGTCGGGAAGGAGGAGGGTCAGTGGGACAGGAGGAACAATTTCTCATTGTTTGGAAGGAGATTGTTCGTGAGGACGATGTTACCCTTCAAAATAAAATAAAATTCCTTTGGGATATTTCCACCAGTAAGCGTCGAGATTCATTTAGCTGTGTGAAAGGTAGTAAAGGCGTAGTAAATAACAGCACAAATGAGAAAAAGATGTGGAGGAGGGAAAAAATTGCTGAAATGCCGAGAATTTTATCTGAGCTGGAAAAAAAATGGAAGCAGAAAGATCTTGCTGTATTCTGCAGCAAGGATAATTAAAAACAAAGCCGTCTTCCAAGGCAGAGCAAACATTCCCCACCATCTCCTTTTTCTGGCAAAGCCAAGGAACGCCCTCTGAAGTAAAGTGACCGTAACAAGAAAAGACGTCTTCTTGAAGAAATTTTGACTCACAGTTGAATGCTTTATAAGCAGCTCAATAGCAAGATGTTCCACATCAAGGCAACAAGTCAAGAATCCACATTTTTAATGCTAGTTTAGTCTTCTATGTGATTATTTTTACAACATTGCCAATTAAAGACAGATATTTCAGCTCCCTGATTGTGACTGGAGAGAAAAGGGTTTGATGTGCACACACACACACAGTGGGAAGGAAAACACCACCTCTGCCTGTAATGGTCTTCATTAAAAACAGCTTTGCCCAGCTTCTGTTTTATTTCATTGTGATGACTGAATTTTTCTTCGTCTAGTGGTAGGCAGTGCTTTTAATTCCTCGCACTTCACTGGTCCAAAGGAAAAATCTGGAAGTCCAAACTCCACGGGTTTTAGTCATTGGCTCAGAAAGGGGCTGTCTGATTTCAGAGGAAGGATTCACCTGCGATGGGAAAGGAAAGAAACGAAAAATCTCTGCTGAAACCACAGGTCATTGAACCTGCCCTCGTACAAAGAAAAATGCAGGGATTATTTTGTCAGTTCTCCGTAGCACTTTTATAAGCACTGACTCAGTCCCAGATAAAATATGACCCTGCACAAAATTATCTTTACTATTAAACTGTTCTCCAGGTCAAACTTTCTGCGAATCAGAAAGCAGGCTCTGGAGATCAATTTGTTTCTCTAGGGTCTCTGGGCCCCGTAAAAAACGTGTAGCACTGAAGGCAAATGTTCTTTCTTCCATTCCCCTTCCTGGAAGAACTGGACTCCATTCAAGAGATGCACCAAGCGGGAATGCGCGCCCGCACGGCCCTTCGTCCTTGGGATGGGTTTGGTTTTATAAGCTGCTGAAGCGTGTCCCATGCTTGTGCGTGCGTGCGTGTGAGCACGTAGGGCTCTCCAGGGCTGTTTGGAGGGAAATACAGACCTGGAAACAAAAAAGAAGGTAGCATTCATGGCCAAACGCACAGCGGCGTAAACATATTTTGTAAATGGAAGTTTGTTTTTCACATTGTATGAGGGGAGTTGGCTGTTTACCCACCGCGGGTTGGATTCCACGGTTGCCAGAGGCTGAGCCATTCAGCGGCGATTGCTTATAAATAGTGCTGACCAGAAACGCCAACACTGAAGAGTTTTCATTAAAAAAAAAAAAGTCTTGAATATTATTTTTCATTATATTTTAAGGGTAGGAAGGAGTTAAAGTGCAATACCCCTCTTCTATTTTATTTTTTTAACTTTTATGTATACATATAATTGTATTTTTATTTATTATTGGGTTTGCTTCGTTTTGTTTTCCAAACTAACAGGATACATTAGGAAGGAAAAAAGTAAAAAAAAAAAAGGCAAGAAAGAAATGCAGGAAAATCCTTGTATTTCGGCATATATTGAAACCCTAATCCCTGTTTCTAATAAATACAGATTCTAAAAGAAAACTCTGATTTTGATAGAAGTAAGTTCTTATTAAATAAACTGCTTCGAAAATCCCTGGTAATCATCATTTAGCAGAGTTTGTGGCCCATAGGTCACAATGCTCATTGCCTTGGGGAGATGGAAGAGCTCAGGAAAGCTAAAACTCTCCAGAAAAGGTAGGGTCATCTCTCCATGCTGTGAACCGTTTCTGAGAGTCACCCTTCAATTCCCCTTAGCCCTGGGCACTACTAAGAGAAAGAAAGAAACAGCAAAGATGTCAGCAGCTTGGATTTTGCTCTTTGGCCAGCAGGAGAGTGCAGATTCAGCAGCCGTGGTCGGTGGGACCGGTGTACGTCCTCCTGCTGAACACAGTCCCATATCTGCAGCGGGCAGTTCCAAGCTGAAGTGAAATACTGCAAATTCCAGGTCAGGCACTCAGTCTTTTTGAAAGCTAAAGTGATCGTTTCCCGGTGCCCAGTTTTGATTTCCCGAGCATAAAAGTAATGTGTGTTCTCTCAAACATTGGCCCACACAAGCTGGGCATGTACCCACAGGTTTTGAAGGTTTCTTTTATGAATCTTGTGGAGAAGCATGGCTTAGGAAACCAGACAAAAATCTGCCCTAAGTCAACGAGAGCGTTGCTTGTGCAAGGACTGCAGTCCAAGAAATCTCGGTGATATTTCTGTTGTTCTTTTGAGGACAATAATCCATAGGAGGATTTTCTTGCACCAGGCTCTCGGGAGAAAATATACAATGCATAGACAGGATGAGAAATAAAACGAAGGAATATTTGATTTCAAGACACACTTAATTTTGAGATGAAGCAATAGAGGCATGAGCACAGCTCCTTCAGTCCACGGGCCAGGCTGGGGCTGCCTCCTTCCCAGCACACGGGCTTTTCTTTCAGATTTAACACAACATACGAGGAATGAAAGGCAGAGTTTTTTCATTCTTTCTTCAACGAACATTGTTGATTTCTGTTCCACAAGGTGGCAACATCGCTTCAGAGCTCAAGGGGTCCCGCAAGGCGCCAAGACGGTTCAAAACTTCCTATCATCTTTTAAGCAATTTCAAACATGCTTTTTTGGACGACTTAAAATGAAGAGGGTGGGAAAAGACCATTGTTCCCATTTTCAGCGTTGTTGAGTTTTCACAATATGTCATCTAGCACAGCATTTGCCAGCTTCTGAACATTTTGCTGTGCATACGACTCATGCGGTCCCATTTGCTGCAGCTCTTTCTGAGCAGCTCAGCGCAGGGAGGATGGCTTAGCAGCCAGCAGGTTTGAACTGAGCTGGAGATCACATCCCAAGTCAGAGTGGCTGAAATTAAGAGATGGAGCCAAAGGTGAGCCTGGTCTTCAGGGATGATCAGAACCCAAATATTGATTTAGGGTTTTTAGCCAGACCCCGACTTTACATCTACAAACTCTCTGCCTACCAGACTGTCTTTTTATACCTCTGTTGTCTGCACTCCTAGCTTCTGTTTATTTCTCTAAACAATTGTGCAGTCGTTCTGATCTCTTAAACAACATCTCTGCTTTTCACCAGTGGCTACATGGCTATTGCTTCCATGCAAATTGAAAGGAAATGATGGACTCCACCTTCCTAAAAACCCTAACGCAGCCACTCTGCTTGGCCTGCACAGTACCAAGGATGTAAAAGATAGGAAATATAACCACCTTCAGAAAATAATACATGTGTTTTGAAATCAGAGGCACATACACGTCCCTACACTTACACTCTGGATAGCGCAGGCTCTGGTGTTGCAAAGGCTGTAACTAACATGGCATGCGCACATACACCCCTCTAGACTGGAATGGAATCTCTTCATGGCCATGCTGGGCAACATCAGGGTCCAACGAGCAGGAGAATCAGCCAGAGAATCCCACCAGCTAGACAGGCTTCACCGAGCTGTATCTGGATTGTGAATTCAAGCAACACTCCTGTAACATTACAGCAACACACACTCCACTTTATCAGCAGCCCTCTCTTCTGAGAGCTCTTTGATCTCATCAGGTACACCGGCACTGAAGCAGCCCCAGGGATGGCCCAACATCTTGCTAACCTGCTGTGGATACTCCGTCCCCTTAAGGCATCGTCGTAGCCAGCTTTGGGCTACCTGCAGAGGCAGATGAACATGTTTTCCAATTTTCATGCAAGCTGCTTTTCTCCCAGCTGCCCTTGCAGTGATGATATCAGGAAGACATATGCATATTCTTTTGTCAAAATGCCACGATGTCCTCTGCTACAAAGGCATGATGTGAAATCAAAACTCAGCCTTCCTTCAGGCTGCCCATGAGGGAAATACAGTGCATGCTACTGGCTCTTCAAATCAGTGGGGCAAATCAGCTATACTATGCAAAACATATGCATAATGCATATTGCGATGAGGTTTATTATGGGTACAGACAATATGTCTAGGACCAACCCTTCCAGAGCACACAGTCAGGCATGTTTCAAACGTCTGTTGGCAATGTCAAGCCCAGTGCTGGTGAAAAGTTTCTAGCTCTGTGTGGATCAGTGCTGACTGGAGCAGATTCACTGCTGATATATCCCCAAGACAAGAGCTGAGCGCAGGCAATGTCTTTCATTAATCCTTCTGCAATCACCAGTTCTCCTGCTGCTCTGAAATGAATGGGCAAGTGAAGGCTTTCCATGGGCTCTGTCTGCTTCTGCCCAAGCCAAGGTATTACTTGTGGATAACAACCATATGTTTGTTTTTAAAGGGGCCACGGGGCCCACAGATGCCCTGATAGTGGACACCCGTTATCTAGAGAGGACAGCTCAGCTCCTTTTTTCTATCACCTGAACCTTCCTGGGCATTGCTCTTGGTGCACAGCTCAGAGTGAGAGAGCACAGACTCAAGCTAGTAGTGAAGAAAAGGAAAGTACTCCCATGTTAGCGGCTGAGGAGGCTTTAACTTTTCCTTCTCTCTACTTTTTCCATTGTAACTCAGAGCAAATTTTTTTTGCAAGATATCCCTGAAATTACTACTACTACATCACAATATTAGATCAATGCGGTGGTAACACACTCCAGATTGTTACGGCATTCGCATCTTGATGCCTTCCATACTGTCTTGTGGAATCTAGCCTAATACCATGATTAAAATGCCTTTTCCATTTCCCTAAAGAACAGCGCCTGCTGCCATTACATAAACGTCTGCCTATCTAGGGTTTTATACTGGCACCCATCACTGGGGTATTTGAGAGCCCAATGAAAAGGACCTCCGTTCATTAAAGGCAGATGAACATTCTTGCCAAAGCCTGGGATTAAATTAGAGTCCGTTAGGTTTCTCTCCTCACTGACATCATTATGAATCAGGAAAAACGCTCCATTCAACAGAGCTGCATTGCAGCAGTGTAAAGCCAGAGTGAGTTCAGAATTGAGCCCTTTCATTTTAACACCAGCCTAACTCCATTTTCTCTGGCAGCTCTTTCCTACTCTTCAACTCAGCTGCTGAAAATAGCAGCCCTCAGCACAGCACACCTCCTTCCCGTGGACAAGCTGTGAGATTCAGAAGGATGGGTGAAGGTTACCCTTGAAGACTGCCCAACTGATTCTTAATCCATTTCCCATAAAATGCAGCTGCTGGTTTTGGTAGAATCCAAGCCTATCCCATGATGATGAGGATAGAGACCAGGGAAACAGAAGTGACATATTTATCCTACAACACAGTTGATGTTTATCTGTGATGTCTGTGTGGGGTATATGAATTCGAGGTTTCCTACATCAGTAGGAAAAAAGAAAGATACTTTTAATGGGCAGCTTGGATCTCAGGCAGGAAAGATGGGATGTCACAGAGGGGTGGGATGAATATGGGCCAAGGAGAACAAGCCACTTGAGGGTGAATTTAAAAGAGCTGTCCGTTAGCATACACCTGTGTTTATCCACAGATGTGGAGAAAGCCCTGCCAAAGAGTCAGGCTGTCACTCCACACAGCATCACAACAGAGACCCCATTCCATTTTCAGTTCAAGGATGAAAAGCACACCTGATTTTCAGGATTCCCCCTAGGATCGTTCCTACTCTTCTGACCATATTAAACCCAATCAGATCTTTTCTTGACTATGGGAGGGTTTTCATTTTGAGGAATGTTTGCTTGGTACATTTGTTACTTACAGCTTGTGAAAACCTGAAGTGCTAATTAAATTGCAGACTGGTTTCCCAGGTGGTGGTTTGTGCTAAGGTAGCTAATACTATTTTCCAAGTCTAGCTAAAGGGAATGAGCACCAGAGTTATTTGTGCAAAGACATTGCTCACAGACGGGCACTAGTGATGAGCTCTGCAAGTTGTACTACTCTGTGCCTTAACACCCCTGTCTGCAGAGTGAGCATCAATACCAGCCTCTCTTGTAGAGCCACATGAAAAGACAGGAGATCCAATAAGAAAAGCTGGAGATAGGAGGGGGAAAAAAGCAATGCTGCCATCTTTATAATTATTACTATTAGTAGCTATGGATTGCAATTAATACAACACTTTAAAGAAATAATTTCATGAAATAGGTCGGGGAAGTCCATGTGCAAGCATTACTATGTCTCTTTTTTTGCAATAACATGGTTTTGTTAATTAGGAGACTTAACTGAGTGCCGTAATAGCCACAGTAATAATAACGTTAATGACAATAATAGTAATAATAACAATAATATTAATCTCTTTGCTCTTGACATTAAGAAAGCCCATAACAGACAACTGGCCAAATTGTCATCAACTTCTCAATGAAAATCTGTGAGGAAATCTGCTGGCCAAAGTCCTAGTGGAATTAAATTATGGTCACCTTGAGTCACTATGGGATGCTTACATATTGTCCTTTATAATTATGAATGTAGAAGACAGAAGCTACTCTTGACAAAACCCACAGGGTGCGTAGAAGAACTTAGCTAAGCCACAGAGTCGAGGGCAGCACAAGCCTGAGATACAGGCCCCACAAGAAAGACAAGGAGGCCCTGAAACATGTCCAGAGAAGGGCAATAAAGCTGTGAGAGGTCTGGAGTACAAGTCTGAACTGAGTGGCTGAAGGAACTGGGATTGTCCATCCCAAAATAGGTATACATGTGGTATAGCCTTTCAGGTGTTCCATTTCATCTGTAAAGGCAAGTCAAGGAATATTGAAATTATTATTTTTTTCCTTCTTGTCCTTTTGATTAACGTACTTTTATCTGTGTTTCAGTATTTTACCACATATTTAAATGAAATCCTCCTGCCTGCTTTTATTTCTTGGTCTCTCTTCCACTCATGCTAGATAACCCCAAGAAACTTGTTCACAGTACCATCTTCATCCATGCATCCCTGGACCTATTCTCATACAGGTTTCAGGACCTATTCTTACAAAGGTTTCATGTGAGTGCTTCTTGGTCGTCTCAAAAGAGGAACAGAAGCTCCTCCTTTAGACAGCCCTGAGATGCCCCCAAGCTGCTCAGTGAGTCCAGGAGTGTTAGAGAACATGTACCAAAGGCAAGCCCAAACACAACCATGCCATGGCCATTTTTCCCTTTGGGAAAGTGGAGCGAGTCGCAGTGACGATGCTCAGTTCTCTTGGCTAGCACTCAGGATAGAGGTTTCCAGTGATAAATTCAACCTCCAAGCAGTATACTGAGGAATTACATAGTGTGGTATAGGCATTCTTCCACCAGTATTCAGACCCCAGGATCTGATGAGGTTCAGTGCAGAGCATACAGATTTGGTTTCTTTTTAATAACACTTACTGAATGTGGACGACTTTAATGATACCCAGCAGCCATTAAAAACTTTTCATCTTCAAAGTGCTCTGCATATGCTAATTAATGCTCACAACCATCCTGTAATGATATTATTATCACCACGTGGCAGCAAGGGAAATGGAAGCAATGAGGTTAAGTAATCTGCCTGAGGTCAGAGGGAGCTGATGACGAAGCCACAAGCAGAATGTCCCATTCTCTGCTCTACCACGCATCTTCCTCCCACAGCACTGTCATCTGCTGTCCAAAGCCCACTGCACAAGCAAAAGATGGGTTTCATCTTTTGTTAGCACAGGACACAAACAGAGAAAGGGGTGAAAAAAAATCACATTTTGCCTTGCATCCCACCGTGGCTGTGGCACTAATCCTATATATGTACCAACCTACACTACCCATGCACAAAAAGCAGCATTGTCCAATCTTCAGGATAAAGATTCTGCTGTAGCTATGCACTACAGCGCAGGTCTAAGTCCTTACTCCACATCCTCTGGACCTAGCAGTTGTAACCACGGGAATCACACAGCTCACTGCACCAACAAATAACCTTTCTTCCTCTTTCTAACCACTCTATAGGCATTTTGGCTATGTTGGTTCAACAAATGAGTATGGCTAAGGCCCATTCCCCAGCACTGAGACCAGCTAGGATGGTGTTGCCTTGCCTTGCCTTTGCTCCAACTCTCAACAGAGTAAGTCTCCCAAACAAGGTGACCATATCCAAAATGCCCATGGTGAACAGCCCCTGGCCTGGGCTAAATCCTTAATTATGACTGAACAAAGATAACAGAACTTTTGTTCTGGGCCAAATGCATGCCAGGAACAATTCTAGCAATTTATTGGCATAGACAACTGACTCCCAGTGCTCAGGCCAAGCCTTGACACCATTTGATGTTTTAGTCAAGATCTAGCCTTTCTGACCCATCCACAGCTAGAGCAAACAATATGAATACTTTGATGTTCCCAAGAATTTTGCAAAGACAGATATCTCTCTTTCTCAGCCTGTAGCATATAGACAAAAACAAGATTGAAAGCTGCAACTCACTTGAGATCAGGCACTACACCAGTGCTACAAACAAGTGCGTCACTTTGGTCCTGTGGCTCCCAAGACATTGCCGTACTTCTCAGTCATCTTTACCTTTCCAAAATGCAGATACCTGAGCATTAATCCAACCACATCGGCTAGTTCCACAGCCAGTCCCTTCATATTGGGTTCAGCTGCCAAGGATTCACTTTTATCTCACATAATTGGGAACTGATGAAATTATTTTTCTATTTTCTAATAAACGCCGAGCTGTGTCTTATTTTTTTAAAATAAGCCAAGGCAGGCTGGACTGAAAACATGGTAGGAATGGCCCTAATTCTGTTTTTGGCTGATCTGCCACTCGTAGAAGGTTGTACTACACTTATAGGGAGAAATGATTTATTGCTATTAGAATAATAAACTCCTTCCTTTATACTTCAAATCAAACTGCAATCTGGTCTGCGCAGAACACATTTCCCACTCCTCCTCCTCATTCTCCTCTTCCTCTGCCATGGGCTTCAAACACAGAATCCAGATGCAAACTATTTTTCCCCAGCTGAAGGATCTGACTTTCTGGCAAGCTGTGCAAGCTGTTGTGTGGGTGGTTTGAAACTTCCCTCTGGGCCTGTCATGTGGTTAGGGCTGTCTGGGTTACTCTGAACTTCTGGACACCATTTTCCTTTGACTCACCTTTTATTCCAGCGGAAGTCAGGACCAAGTGTGTCTAGCAAACAGGACTATGCAGAATCGCACGTTGGAGCCGGGAGTCTGATGCCTTTTTTTACCCACTCATGTGAAGTCCTTTGGATAGGTTCAGTAGACAACGCTGTCAGAAGGCAATAGCTGTCTCCCTGACTTTGCCTAAAGCTGATTCCTACTCATGAGCAGCAATTCCATGAAAATTCAAGCTCTGCCTTGTGTTACCAGTTAAATCTATTCTGAGCCTATTAGGAAGGCCTAATCCTAATCTGACTGCAGCACTGCCTTTTCTCTGCTGCCAGGCCGTCTTCCTTTGGACGACATGCTAGCAATGTTTTGATTCTGCATCTTGAAGTGCGTGGAGATGTGGCCCCAGTGTCTCCAGAGTGCCATGAGTCAGGTAGCAATACCAGTTTTCCCTCTTTTATTTTTATTTTATTTTTTAAATTTAAACGAGAGTAGTGTTTTGCATTTTCTTGGTTAAGAGAAGACAGAGACAGGTGGTCAGGTTGGACGTCAGGAGAAGGTTCTTCACCAAGAGGATGCTTGGGCACTGGAACACGTTCCCCAGGGAAGTGGTCATGGCACCAAGCTTGACAGAGTTCAAGAGGTGTCTGGACAACACTCTGAGATATATGTTCTCATTTTGGGTGGTTCTGTGTGGAGCCAGGAGTTGGACTTGGTGATTCTTATGTGTCTATTCCTACTCAAGATATTCTGTGATTCTGTGATTCTTTGATTCTTTAGCTGCTGCCTTCTCTATCTCAGCACTACAAAGACAAGATCTACAAAAAAACTCTCTATGCCGTCTTTTACTTTTGAGAGTAAAAGCTGTGGTATTGTGATGACAGAAACCACAATGACTTAGAATTTGAAGAGATTATTTCCTTTGCTACTTCCACCCAGAAGAAAAGAAAAACCTCTGGGTTAACCGAGATTGAGGTGGGTGGATGAATGGCATTGCCCAGGGAGGGTGCCCTGTGCCAGGGAGGGAAACTTGGATCCAAAATAGGGCTGCAAGTGCTGATAGTTTTACTATGTATAATATATTGATGATTCACAATGAGGTGTATTATAGACAGAAGAAAGTAAGCAGAGGTTTTATTTAATGTAATACTTCTTCCCAAGTAGCGTCTTGCCACTAGACCCTAACACAGTTCTTCAGAAGTAAGAGTAAACTCTTTTGAGGCATTTTAAGTTATCAATCACTTTTGCTCCAAAATGATCAGAGCTGGTCCTTGTGTTGCTTCTTATGGGAAAAGGCTTGTTTTAAAATCTTGAAACCCAAACCACAAGCATCATATACCAATGAAGGAGAAACATCCACCTGAGCCTGCAAGCAGCATGTTTGGGTAGAGTGTCCAGTCCACACATTTGAAATTCATGAAGTACAGTCTTGCCTGGCAGCTTCACAAAAGAGCTAAGAGAGTCACCATAAATATGACAATAGTAAAACTTGTAATTCCTTGGAATGGGTTAGTCACTTCATATGGAGACAGCTGATTTTCTTAGAGAGGCTGACAACAAGCCCTACAGAAATGAATCAAATTTACCAGATCACACCATCATTATAACATGAAGAAACGTAATCACTGGCAAACAGGCCATGACAAGTTATTCTTGCAACATGCAGGAGCAGGAAAAGTTGTTAAGCTTTGGAGTGTCTCAGAAATCAAAGAGGTCAACTCAGGACATGAAATAGAGAAATCAGGAGCTTCAACTCAAGTCATGTTCGAGTGAAGTAGATAATTAATTTCAAATCTTTGCCCAGGTGCCAAAACTGGTTTTTAGAGTTCTGAAAATGTTTTGATTAGCACGTTTTGGTCTTCTGAAAATACACCATACCCTGCCTGTCCACAAGCTTTGGAGTTCCAGGAAGATGCTCTTCCCAGTGTATCTTCATACTGCTCAGAAGTAAGGTGGGCTTTCAGGGGGATTTTCATTTCACTGAAGAGGTTCACATGGCTTGGAGGACATTCAAGCACACACCTGGTTGTTAGCATTCAACTGTTTTGAGTCTACTGCTTGTCTCCACTGACTGCACAGCTTGTATCTAGGAGTCCAGGCCAAAGTTTTCAGAAATAGGTTGCTCAGCAAGGAGCCTGGGTTTGGATAGCACTAAGCACAGAGGTGTTCCTTTCATATCAGCATGACCTGGTAGACTCTGAGTGCTTATTTCATTGCCTTGCTTTGGATTTAAAAGCCTAACTGGAGGTATCCAGGTTTGAAACCTGGCCTCAGCTCCCTCAGTACTTCCATTTCATCACTTATAAAATGGCGGGTGCCATTTCCCTGCAGTTGTTTTATAAGGCTTAACTCATTCATGTGTGCAAAGTGTTGAGATACTTGAATGAGCAGCACCGTACCAGAACAATGTCTTGTTTTGTGAGCGTAACCTCCAAAACTTTTCACACCCTCTTAGGCCTTCCAATACTTCCTGCTTCCAGCCAGGCTGGGGCAACTCCTTTCAGGACATTTCTGTGCCCTAGCATGGCTGTGGAAACAGCAGGTGGTGAAAGGAACAAAAATGAATAGAGGTGAGAGGAAAAGTTATCCAAATATAGTGGAACTTCAGGAAAAGTTTCTGCGAGTGGTGGAGCAAAATTGCAGTTGTTTTTCTTTCCCCTTCAGAGCTGTTTAGCAGTTCCCACTGGTGACTGTGGCATCTCATTTCCTATTGACTGTGCCATTTTACAGCATGCCTTGGAGTCATCAGAAAGTGCCACCATCATCTTGGAGCATCCTTGGAAGAGGTGCTGCAGAGCTGCCAAGGCGATGCTGTAGCTCTGCTCCCTCCAAGGGGCACTGGGGGAAGAGAGCTGCTAGCTGAGGTGCTTCTGCAGTTCTCCCTGGCTATTTTCAAGCTGTGTTAGCTGGAGGAAGGCTTAAGCATGGGGGAATTTGTGAGGCAATAAACGTGGCTTCAATCAGGTTCGTCTTTTCCACTCATCCTGTGCTGAATGATCTGGGCACTACAGAGGCATCCTCCAAACACCTCCCCTCTCTCAAACAACTTCTGTTCCTTCCTGCTCACTTGAACAATGTAAGAGCAAGTCCAGAGCAGGAGACAGTGAGTGAATATAAGTACTTTCCCTCACCCCCCTTCCTAGCCCTGACATAATAACAAACAGCTCTCCAAAAAGCACTTAAATTTACGAACAGTTTATAAATTCACAGACGTTGATTTATAGATGTTGGCTTGACCCAATATTAGACACTTTGGTTTCTTTTCTGTTTTCAAAGTGCTGCTGTTATGGCTTGCGTTCTGAGTGCCGTCACACACCAAAAACAACCTCTGGGCCCTCCCTGTGGGCTCACTTCACCCACAAGGACTGGCCAGGGTTGGGGCTGGGTTCCTGTGCTTCGAGGGGTGGCTCTTCCCCTCGCTCAGAGGGATGGCTTCCAGCTGTTGAGCAAGCCGCGATGACAGGCTTTCTAGGCAGCTTCATTTCGGCTCCCTTGTCTGCAGGAATGGTGGCTGCAACATGGGGTTCAAGGAGGAGCCCGTGCCTGTGTGTGTGTGTGGCATTCTCTGCCTACCAGCCCGCAGTAGGAGTATGGAATTAACAAGGAGGAAGAAAAAAAAAAAGAAGAAGAAGAAAAAAAGAAAAACCCCAAATCCTGCCTGGAGCCAGCATTAATTGGCCAAAAGGAATACAAAAGAACAAATTCAGATTCAAGAAATGCTGAAGAATTCCACTCTGCAAAAACTGCGTGGCTGATGTGCCCAGGCTTGTCATCCGGTGGCCACCCAGAGCGAACAGAAAACCCCACGTGCAGATTGTGCCAGCAGGTGAGGCGAGGGCTAGGAGCAACCACTTTCCACCCTGTGGAACTTCACAGCCACGTCTGGCTTGGAAACCCCAAATTTGTGGTAACACACGGAGCTGTGGGCTTTGATGGGAGCCATGAGAGCCGCGCTGGGGGATCGTAACATGTTAAAAGGCAACCGCGAGCAATTCCTCCCCACGCCCTCTGCATACGCATGCACAAACAAACAAAAGATAACTTATCTACCAAGTGCTTCCATTCGCTCTTTTTCTGCCTCTGGGCAAGTCACCCAAGTTTCTCCAGCTGTGAGAAAAGAAGTGATAGTTCGACTAGTATCTTGATTTTGCAGCTACTAAAACAGAAGTAAGGACTGCTTGCTCTGGAGAGAGGGCAGCAGGGCTGGTGGGAAACCCCAAGGTTGAATAAACTGACTGCTAAGACTAGACAAAGCAGTAGTTCACTGTTTTTGATCCCTGAGATAAATAGATATTTGCTAAAGCAGTGTCTCAGTGAATATTGGTTGGGTTCCCCATTAAGAGTTTACTAAACATCAGCCCTTCGTGCCTCCATGTGCTGCTGAGTCCCTTGTTCTAATGCTGCACCATTACACTGCAAAAGATATGCAGATACTTTCATCTTTGGGTACTGTGTTCTTATTTCCATATTTTGATCTTTTTACTCTCATACAGATCTTCCATAAAATACTTCCGCTAATGATAATTACATATGTAAAAGACAAGAATTTGCCATCAAAATAAAATGCTGCCAGTAAAATGAAATTAAAATTAAGAAAACATAAGTTTTATTTCTGCAATGCCTGTGTTTTCTATAAATGGAAAAAAAAAACCGAGCAAGAAAACCTAAGTTATTTGTGTCCTGGAACTGGCAGTATGAGAGGACGTTAGCCTAGTCCTGATGATTGGATTATTATTAGAAGAACATGAGGTCCATCTTCCTTGTTTTCTTTGTTGAGCCCATGCATACACTGGAAGCAGTGCTCTGTCCCACAGGCACCTCCCAGTCTTTTGTTAGAGCCACTGGAGCAGGGGTCCACGACCTCCTGGATGTTCTTGGAAAAACAACATTATTGAGTGGGAAGTTGTGCTCTGGAGCCAGGAGCACTGGCTGCACAGTCCTCTGCTCATCCTGTAGGCCATAATCTAGAACACTTAATATAGTCATCGTCCTACCTTACCATGGATGCTCCTTATCTCGCGCCCTCATATGACACAGCTCAGTTTCTTTACCCACCAGATTGCACAGCGATAGCAATGATGGTGGAGATGGGGTCACGTAGGGTCATCACCCTGACTGTGCCAACAGACAGGGCAGGTCCAGTCCGATGCCACCTCCATGGCCCTGGGCTGTGCGGTGGGCCGGGGAGCACCGATGTTGGGAAGCTTCTCCCAGAACTGGTGCTTTGGGATGTGTGGGATGAGCCCCGCAGCACAACCCAACCATAGCCTTGTTCGGTGCTCTAGGTCTCACAGCTGTGCCCAACTGGAGGCAGGCATGAGTCCTTGCTGCACTCTGCCAGTGCCCAAATTTACGCAACAAGGGTCAGTGAAGTCGCAGCCATCTCTTGCTAATGTCACAACCCCTTGGTCAGCGACCTCACAGCCCATAGGCTGCATGTATGTAGGCACTAGTCTTGGCCTCCATCACCCCCTATCATTCAGTGATTTTCCTTCATAATGGTAATACATATGGGAAAATAAAAATTGCACACATTTACTAGCAACAGTAATCCATCTTCTATCAACTGCTTACACTTTCTGAAACTAAGAGAAACACTTGTTTCCCTGTTCTGGTTTGGATGCAATACAAATTGGTGGCAATCTCAACGTCAGGCTTGCTTTTAACACCAAGTGCTCACAGCAGGTTGTTTGCTCACACTTTCCTGTGCAACCTACTGTATGGGACCTGCTTTAGCAGGGGGTTGTACTAGGTGATCTCCAGAGGACCCTTCCAACCCTTCAGCGATGCTGTGAACATTTCATAATAAAACAGAAGACCAGTGAGACCAGTGCTCAAGACTTGTACTGTATCTTAGTGACCTTTCTTTCCTCGAAAGAGGTTGTGGAAAGCAGCAATCTAAGAATGCCTGATAAGTTGGCCCTGCACAGGAGCAAGCGTCCGTAGGCAATTCTTCCTGTGCATAGCCTTTCTCCACTGCTAGTCCATCCCAAAAGAGTCTGCCATCATGCTGTGGTTTCTGACTGTTGAACTAGAGAGTGGGCGCTGGCCAGTCAATGCATTTCAACTTGTGCTTTAATACAGGACTTGAACTCCTGGCCACAGTTTCCTCAAGTGCTAACAGGCTTGAAACACTGATGTTCACAGACTTTGCCAACCAGCAAAAATGAAATAAATACCATTCAACCCACTTCAGGAGGAAGAGGATGGATCTGTAGCCAAGACAGTGACCTGGGGTCCAACAGACCAGGTACTACAGACTAAATTTTAGACCTACTTGAGCTCTTAGGAAGCACCCACTGGGAAGCTCAGTTCTTCTCTAACGTTTATTCGGTGTGAGGAAGAGTCTGGATTCACTACCAAGAACAAGCAGACCCCCAGCGAAGGGAATCTGGCACCAACAGGCAGGGGCAGAGGGCTCACCCACCGCTTATTCAGGTGGGGTGCACCCACGAACCTTCCAGAAGGAAAAAGAAAACAACGAGAATCCTCGTGAAAAAGTGCACATAAAATAAATTACAGCAGCCCCTGCTCCTAATTGAAATAACTCAGCTCTTCTTTTCGTGTGTGCCTGGGTTTAAAGAGAAACCTGAAAGGCACAATTTCACATTATGGACTAATAGCCTGGAAAATTTCAGTTTAAAAAACAAAGCTGGCTTTGAGTTACACAGGAGAGACCTGAAAAAAAGCATCTGAAACCACTAACTTCTATTTTTTCCTGCACTTTTTACAACATAATATGGCTGAACGGATTTTATTTTATTTTATTTTATTTTAAAAACTCGCTTTAAAAAAATAATCAACACAAAAATCCTCTCTCTGGCCTTCATGTGCCAAGTTTCAGCCCAGGGCAAATTTTTTACAGCTGAATTATACACCCTGAAAAATAAGGGGCTTATAATGACAACATTGAGAGTCCCCTAACTATAGTGGTATGAATGAGGAGGGAGGTATAATAAGAATGGTCCATAGTGTGTAGCAGCAGCAATAAGTGAAGGAGCCCTTACTCAGCATGAGGAATTCTATATATCTTGGAAGGCTTTCATGAACCTAAACATTATTGCTAAGAAAGGAATAAACAGTTTGAACTGCTGTTGCCATTCATCCAGCGCTCACACACTGAGGAATACACAGAGTTGTTCTCTCAAAGCTGGAGTGAAATATTCCAGACATAACTCTTTCTTACTCGGGGCTGGAGAGGGGTTTGAGCCGCTATTTGAAGGCAAGCTGGAGAAACACTCCTGCTCTGGGAGAATTTTATATATATACATACACCAGTGATGATAATTGACTGTGTGCCTACAGCTCCTGGAGCCGAGCTTGTGCTTGTCAGCATTGCCCGAGGACACAAAGGAGCATTATTGGCTGGGGATATCTGTAGGCGAAGTGAAACCAAAATGAGGAGGTTAGCAAAATGACTGTGTTTTTGGAGTGATTCGGTCCTGAAGGTGTACCAGACCCTGCATCCCAGACAAGGCATGAAAAACAGTGCCGTTTTTAAACACACTGCTTCTAAATCCAGATTTTCCAGAAAGATGGTGGCAGAAGTGGGATTCGGGCCCATGTGGGAAGCTGGTTGGGTGCCTGTCCCGTCAGAGCCTGGGCGTCTCCTTACAAACCAAGATAGTCACAGTTTCCACAGGGAACAAATCTCTCTCTGCACTACTATCTTTCCTTCTCCATTCTACAAGCATCAGGTCAACAAAAGCACTGGGTTTTTGTCATTTTGTGTATCTATCTTCCATTTTCATTTCAGCACATCTGTGTATGCACAGGCACACACTAGTGCACTTTAAGCAGCTGTATCTACATATATCTATATATACGAATCTTCCTACTGTACTTCTTTCTCACATTACTAACGCACATTTGATATGCAAAGAATCACATCAACATAATTTACAGAAATTTCCAACTTTTTAAAGGCTCAGATGAAACTATCTGAAGTTGGTTTTTTTTTTGTCAAGTGAGGAAATCATTCTAGTTTTGACCAAGCAGAATGGTCTGACAGGAAAGCATGGCAGAAGGTAGTACAGCCATCTCAGGGCCTATGAGCCATAAAGACATGACTTCAGTTCATGATTCTAATCCTAAAGTGGACATCTAAAACATATTGGAGGAATCACGTCCTGAAAAAGCATTTCCATCCCTTCCAGTTTCCCAAGAGCGCATGTGTTGCTCGCTCAGCTCTACATGTCTACCTGACATTAAATAAGGAAATCTCCACTCTAGAAAACCTTGCTATAGTGCCAGTACCTCCACACTGCCCCACGCATTCCCCTCTCCGTCATTCAAAGCCACAATTATCAGTAATTGCTGGATCAAAGGATGGATCTGGATTTCACAACGTTTTAAGGCCAGTACAATGCAACTTCAGAGTCATCAAAAGTGTAGCTTAGATTTATCTTGTGTCTGTTAGCACGGAAATTAAGATTACATAAATGCTAATCCACCTCTAACATACTTCTTTCCACATTAGCTAATGAACTGTTTCTTTTTAAATTACTTCTGCCGTATATCATGCCCATGAGCATAAATTGGACTTGCAAATAAGAATTATAAAAGAGAAAGTAGTTCTTAGTCTTAAATTCACACTACTCAAGCAAACTCAGTCTTTAATCTCTGGAACCCATCTTGGACAAACGTTTCTAGAGTAAGTGTCAAGTTTCTGGCAGTAAATTTGGAATAACAAACAAAAACCTCAGGTGAAGAAACTTTCTAAGTCCCAAAACTGCAGGAGTTATAAAGTTAATGTTATTAAGAAGAATTCCTGAGCATGATATTTTTTCCAAACCTGTGAAAGGGCTGAAGTGTAATGAGTTTGCAAAAAGTTTGGACATGGAAATTAGTAAGAATTACACATGTGTGTAATCCTAAAAGTTTGCACATGGAAATTACTAAAAATGACATATGTGAATAATCCTAAAAGTAATTTCCTTGAAAGAGTAATGAAAGTGTAGCCAAGTATTTCATTCTTAATTTTGAGTTTTAATGAGACACTGGAAACCTAAAAAGCAACGCACCTCTCTTGAAAGTTTTTGTTTTCCCTTTGCGTCTTTTATCTCCCCACAAGACTGTTAAAAGGGAACAAGAATGAGAGGAAGGGGAAAAGGACTTTTATGCACCGACAAAGTCTTTAGTACAGACAAGTAACTCCCATTTTTCCACACAGCAAATTGGAAGTATTCACTACTTCATTACTTTAGTACTTGAGTATCGATGACATTTGTGCTCTTCCCTCATCCATTGACACAGTTACACCACCACAGAAGGCCACCAGGTTAGTCAGGAAGGACCTGCTCTTGGTGAAGCCATGCTGGTTGTCCCATATCACCTCCCTCTCTTCCATGTGCCTTAGCACAGCTTCCAGGAGCATCTCCTGAAAGCTCCATGATCTTTCCTCACATAGAGGTGAGGCACAGAAGTCAGTAGTTCCCTGGATCATTCTTTCTGCCCTTTTTGGAAATGGGTGCAATGTTGCCTTTTTTTCAGTCACCATGTCTTGGGACATATTTATGATGGGGAGGAAAAATGGTAGGTGAAACCCTGAAAAATGCTTAGAATACATTTAATGTACCATGTCCATAGGAAGACAGATTTATTTGCAGAAGCCTGAGTGGACCCCTCCACTGGGTGCAGGAACAGCAGAGATGGAAGATCATTTTGTTAAATGCATCAATCAGGCCTTTCCACTACTAATATTTATTCTGATTGCACAGCTTTACCAGCTTTTCACACAGTGCTGAATATCCAACTCCTCAAAATCACATCTTCATCAATTTGTGGCAAGCCAACCATGAAAAACCACTGATCATTTGTCGATGTCTTGCCCTCATTTGTAGCAGTGTGTGTCAACGGGAGCTCACAGGAGTTACTCGATTTTGTTCAACTCCTTTTCTTTACATAGGAACTTTTGACTAATTTCCTTCCTCTACTTCACAAGAAAAGTGATTTTCCTAATGACACAGGTAGATGGATGACAGGTTGTCAGGACACACAGTAGATGTTTTCTTTTAGTGAGCTTTTTATTTGTTATTTTAAGGTTATTTCCAGATCTCTGACACTTATTCCAGAAACTCAGGTAACCAAGACACAGCTCAAAAGCTGAAGTTATTCTTAGCCCAATCAGCCAGTAATCTAAATCCCCAGCACTAATCTCATAATTTAGCATCACAAAGCTTAACCAGTCACATCTGGCTAAGGTACTCCATGCTAGTAGCTCCATTTATCTCCGTTGTTTTCAACCTGTTTCTTCTGGGAAGTAAAGCACTCAGGCTGATTTAGTTTGAGCTCATAGTAGTGAGACCTACTTGGGTAGAGAGAAAGATCCTCAATGAAATAGGGCTGAAGCCACAGCTGCCCTAAGAGGCCACAGCTCCATATTATTTTGTGGCTCTATACTAATTTTTAGGATTTTGTAGACTATATTTGTCTCTTAGAACCTGAGATATCAAATTGTTAAAGAGATATATAATAAATAAATACAAGGTGTTAAGAGGTATCACTAATATCCCACAGACTCTCTTGGGTTCTCAACTTCAGGATCGCTGAGCACGATGGTGACACCAGTGGACAGAAGAAAGGAAACTCCAGCCCCGGCTATCACACTGAAGACCCTAAAAGAAACCCCTTCATGTCACCAATTTCATTCTTTCAATGCATCATCTTGAGGGAAAAATGTTATTCCTGTTACAGTTACCATTACAGTAGAGCAAGAGGGCAGTGCCGAGACCAGGTCCCAGTTGTGCTATGTGCTTTACAAATAAACACGTGGTGCATTCATGCTCTAGGCAGCATGAGAGACAAAGGCAACATTATTAGCATGCCCATGAGCTGAGGCACGCTGAGATTATCCGACTTGCCCAAGGTCACACAGGAAGTAAGTGGCAGAACTGGAAATTGAACCCAGATTTCTTGAATTGCAGGCCAAGGTTTTAAACACAAGGCCATCTTTCGTCTCTCTTTCTTTTTCCCCTCCAATCTTTCTATTTTAGCACACTTCTGAAAAAAAAAAAAAATTGCACTTAAAAATCCATTCGGCAATACTTTAGGTATGCCGTGGCCTCCACAACCATATTTAGCACAATTATAGGCTAAAAGAAACTCTTGCAAATTATGCGCAAATAGATATGTCTTTATGTAAATGCAAGTTCTTGGAACATAAATCTACAGCCAAAAAAATACAAAGATTAAAGCCAGGGAGGAACTGAGTTCCAAATGTTTCCTGCTTCGAAGGCTGGCAACTGAGGTACCACACTTCAGCTACAGAAAGGAGAATACAGACTGGATGCTTGGGGACCAGCTATGCCAGCTTTAATAAACCTATGATTTCACCTGTAGGATCGTGAAACCAAGAGATGCTTGATCATTTTTTTAGATTATTCAGTCCTATTTGATTGGTTTTGTATGACACATACACAGACACACACACATATTTTGCAAAGCAATTATAGTACCATACCTGCAAGAATACTGACAGGAGACATTCTGAAGCGCACAGACCCACAGCAGTACAGGATCCTGAGCAGGGGAGGGTTATTTGGTGTTTGGCTATGGATGTTGTGCAAGTATATCAGTACGGGGAGCTACAAAGAATGTCCATCTACTGAAATGAATGTGTAGGCAGTTTGAGGCTCCTGTCTCCTGCTCATGCTAAATGCCTGGCCCTTCTCTAGACCAAAATGTTGCAGTTTCTTTGCTGTTGTAATCCCATGCACCAGACACAGCCAACCTAAAACCTACCGACTGCTCAAATCTGGCTTGTGGAAGGCGCAGACCAGGAGACAAGCTAGTGTGTTGCTTGGCACAAATGCAAGAAGCAGAGCTGGATTAAGCTTATTCACCCATTTACACAAATATGATCTCTGATCCCTGACAAGGAAATGATAGCTCACTGAACAAAAGCCCAGAGAGACTTGGATTTAGTTCTCTTGCTGCCAAGGGGAGAGAGCTCGGTCTGAGAGCCACGATCGGCCAAGAACGGCTGTGCCTTGGCTGCCATCCTGTCTTGGATCCGCAGCTGCGGATACCATGCCAGTTTTACCTAGGCAGTTATTTACAAGGTTAAATTTAGGTGTAGCACACTGCTGTTTTTCTTTAATTAAGGAATGTCCCACTGAATTTGTCAGGAGCTTGGATCAAATAGATTTTGTTAAAATACTATAATGCCTTTTCTCCTTCCCTCCTCGAGAATTCAGAACAGAAGAATATGAATACATATATTTTTTTCTGTAAGAACAAAAGATGAGTAAATTGTACAAACTTTCATTTACTACGGAGATCCAAACATTAAATGGATCTGTTTAGTGGTTTGGAGTCTAACGGGCACTTCCTAGAAACATCCATACTGTTCATTTTTCTTAGTTTATAAAACAGGACAGCCCCATCCAATGTATGTATCAAAAACAATCGCTGGATGTTGCAGGGAAGTGTTAGACATCACCTACCAGTGCCAGAGACTGCACCTCAGCCTGAACCTTTATCTTGGGACTGATAGATTTACTAGCTAGGAAGGAAATAAGAAAGACCCTTAATACAGATGCTGTCCACCTGCAGTCTCCAAGAATGGTTTCACTCATTTGTCTAAAAAAGGTGGGTTTGCTGAAGGTGGCACCAAGGGCAAAGAGGAAAAAGGAAACTGTGAGGTTGAGTGGGTTGTCTGGTAGGCAGACGATGGGGATGGAGGAGCCAATAGCTCATCCTCTTCCCAAGGCACTTTTAATGCTAGATCTACACCTGAATGTACACACAATTTTCTCAGGAGCACTGGCAAGTAAATGGTTGTAGAGGCAGCCTGGATGAGAACTAAAGAGTAGTTTTATTTTGGGGTCATCTGCTGGGGACAACATCAGTAGCTGGCAGTGAATGATCAGAGCCAACACATGCTATTGATTGTATACAAAACTGCCAGCTTTCCTTTTATATTGCCAGGTAAACTGAGTGTCAGGAACCATGTTTCTGAAGGGAATATCACATGCCATTCTTTGCATGCTGCACGTGGCACCTTAGAATGGATGAAATAAGCAACATCCAATTCCCATAACAACAAGCATAAGTAAGGAACACCGTCAGTGGCTCTGGCAGTGCAATTCAGCCCTGCAGTACAGTAACTATTGGCAGTGTTTGGCCACTGTCACACTGATTTTAAGCATGAGCACAGGCAAATGCTGTGGAGTTTCATTTCAACATCAGCTGGCAGCAGGCAGGAGCTGGCTCAGCACTTCCACCAGGACTGCTGCCACTCACCGTAACTCATTCCTTCTGGGTTCTTTTTAAAAGTTCCATCTGGGACTGTGCTGCTAAGCTGTGTCCTCGGAACAATACCTCTGTTAATAACAATAACAATATTCAGGTATTACATCGCATTTTTCACCTTTGGATTTCAAAGTGATTCACTACAGAAGGTTTTGGAGGGCTTTAAGAGCAGATTATAAAGGCATCTGTCAGGAATAAATGAGATTTCCCGATCCCACCACAGAACACGGGAATAGTTTGATGTTCTTTTTCGTGCCCAACATCTCTGTGGCTGCCCACATTTTGTACAGTGAGGATGTTGACTCCTGGAGTAGTAAGATGACCTCTAAGGATCACAGTGCTACAGTTTTGAAGACCCAGACCATAATAGAAAGAGAGAACTGAATTTTTCCCCATCCTTACACTGTAGCCTGCAGCTGTGGCTGGTCTCTATGGAAATGGACCAGTCTATAACAGATTAAAAATTATAAGAAGTGCAACTTTTCCAGTGTTGGGAAGCTATATATTGTGAAGAAGTCTTGAAGAAGACTATAAATCAATGGCAAAAGGTAGGATTTGTCCCTGAGGATGGGGATAAGTAGCCCTCTATGTCCCTCCGCTGATGAAAGCAAGTTGAGGCAAGTAACTTTATCATTCTGTTGACTTCATAGTGTCTGATGTTGGATGAGAGACACTGCAGCCAGGATGTGATCAGAGGGTGGGATATTCAATCCCTTTCTTTGCAGAAAGAGAGCACCCACTCATCCAAGTGTTGACTTCAAAGGGCAGACCTCCTTGAAAGTATCGGCACATAAGCATCAGTGCAGGTGAAAACTGCTGAAATTAGTTGATTTCAGAAATTAATTAGCAAAAGAGTTAAAAAAAAATCTTGGCAATGACAGAGTGGAGAACATGACAGCAGCCTATGCAGTTATGTCACAGTGACATCCTGACAGTCTTCATCTGCGATTGGAATAGGAAAACCAGCACTTGGTTCACTCCAGCAAAATGCATCTTCCAGGTGAAGGGCAGCTGGGCTGACCATTAGCTGCAGAAAGGGCCCCAGAGATTTCCTAGATGCATAAGGGTAAAGTGGTCGGGATCAGATTTTAAGGCTTTTAATATTTTGTTGCAGTTTTGCTTCTTTTTTTCTTTGCTTTGCTTCTTTTTTCTTTCTTCTATTTTTTTTTTTTTCAAACAAGAATTTAAGCCAAAGTGTTATTATATTTAAGAAAAAGAGTTATCTGGTGTTTAAAATGAACTCAAGTGCATGTGACAGCCACAGAGCCTCCTGCACTGGAGGTGCAAACCTGCCCTATGGAGACCCTGCAATGCAACGCACATTCAGTGGCCCTTGAGGACAGGAATGTCTTTGCAAACATCAGTCTAAGAAGCGATACCAGCAAGTGCCAAGAAAAAGAGGAGCCATTCTCAAGCCAGGCACGACCTCGTGTTATTTTGCAAGGGACACAGAAAAAATGCAGAAAAAATGTGAACATTGAAAACTGCAGGAATAAACTCCCTGTTGTCACAGCTCACATTCGGAGTTTAGTCATTATAAATACACTTTCATACCTGTTTTCATAGAGCAGCACCTTAGAGGCCAGAGGGACACGCAAACATGAGCATAAACCAGAGCAGAAGAGCTGCACCATGAGATTTTATGATTTTATGACCCATTTTTTGAAACAGGGATTAATATTTAAAAGGTTTTTTCATTGGTATTTTTGTTATGTTTTTAATTTTCATTTAAGTTTGTGTGCATTTTCTTTGTTGTTTAACCAGTACAGGAAATACCAAAGAAAGTGGACCCTATTCAGTTCTGCAGTCCCTTCTTCTAGTTTTGGAGAAGTTTTCATTAAAACTCTCCATGCTCAGCCAATACTTAGTTTGGTGCAGGTTTGCTGTTTGGTTCTGCTTGGCGGTGCCCACTGCCAGGACCGTAGGCACTGGGTATGGACTGGAGCCCAGGAGCTCCCCTGCCCATCAGAAGTACTGTGGTGCTGGGAAGGTCCATGGCACAGGGAGCAGAGAGGCTGTTGGTTCTCCTCTTTGGAGATCTCCAATAGCCCCTGGCCGTGGTGCTGGGCACTACCCTGAGTGGCCTTGCTGGGGCAGGGGGAACAGAGGTCTTTTCCAAACTCAGCCATTCCATGATTCTGTGTGTTTCCGTGATTTTTCATAGAATCATAGAACCATACAATCATAGAGTGGCCTGGGTTGAAAAGGCCCACTATGCTCATCTAGTTTCAACCCCCTGCTATGTGCAGGGTCGCCAACCAGCAGACCAGGCTGCCCAGAGCCACATCCAGCCTGGCCTTGAATGCCTCCAGGGATGGGGCATCCACAGCCTCCTTGGGCAACCTGTTCCAGTGCCTCACCACCCTCTGGGAGAAAAACTTCCTCCTAAACTTTTATTTTATTTTATTTTATTTTGCAGGTAAAATCTTCATCTGTGACAAAAGGTCAACTTCTGTGGAAATCCCATTCTGGTGGAAAAAAAATGTTGACTACCTGTCGCCATGCAAACTGTGAACAGCATGTAATTTAGGAGTCAGATGAAGATAAATTCAATGGGCTGATTTGTAATTTCTTGTGTTTCAGAGGGAGGCAAGGATCCAGATTCCACCATGCCAGCACGACCACAGCGCTGGATGCTTATCAAAGTGGTTGCCTTCGGGGCTCTCAGGAAATCAGGCTTCTCTCCAGGTCTTTGGATGGAGCACCAAGGCCATGAGAACAGCCATGCTTCAGCATCATCCTGAGAGGAAACCAGGAATATGGAGGGACCTGAGAATTTTAATAAGAAACCAGGTCGAATGTTCCCCACACACAGAGATCAGGAAAAAGAAAAAAAATAAATAAAAAGAATCGGGCATAGTTTAAAGTTTTATATCATTAAAAAAAAAATCCACATGAACTTGTTCAGTCATCACCCTGAATAAAAAAGGGCAAACTCTCCCCATTCCATGAAGCTATTCTTGGCCACTGCACGCTAGAAAGCAGGGAGGGCAGTTTAAAGGGGGCAAATACAATTAATGTTCCCACTTTTGCCATATTTCTGAACCCAGGGGACAAATCAGGAAACTTTATGTCAGCAGGAATGCGAACAATAAAGGCAAAGTGGGTTGCATGTTAGAAAACCGTTTCACTCCCTTTCTGTATTTTTATTTTATTTTATTTTTTTGCCCAGCAGTATGATGTGTTAACAATTTTGTTGGTTTAACAGTTCACACTTCCAGCACATTTATCCATTGGCACATGGGGGTTTTATGCATTTAACAGTTTTCTTCATTAAAGTGGGTTCCACTGTGTCTTAAAAATTGTTTTCCTTAGACTGCGTGTTTGTTATTTTATATGGTGTGACTGAAAAGCAGGCCAAAATTTTGGCCTTGGAAAATGCACACTGCAGAGAGGAGCCCAGTGCAGCACAGGATTAGCCTCCCTCAAAGCCCAATGCATACTCTTTTAAGAACTGCTGATTGCACATTGGAGCTTTCTCCCCTTAATTGCTGGGAGATTCTTAATTTGTCCTGAGCTTGGGAAAACGAATTACAGATGTACACACTGCAATCAAAACCCTCTCTGCACAAGATTTTTACGTGCTGTCATTGAGATGGCCTTCAACCCTTTGCACAGAGCCCTCCGCTGCCAGCGTTTTACTTTAATTTTTAATTCTGAAGGAAGAGCAGGGGCTGGGGGAAGGGGAAGGGTGGCTGTTATTTCTGTGGAAGCAGAACTGGGTCTGAGAAGCACAAGAGACACCCAGGTGTTTTCACAGCGAACCCTGCGCAGGGCCCTTTTGGAGCCGAGCTCGGTTCCTGTTTGCCAAGCTACACTTTCAAGAGGTGTCAGATATCGAGAACCTGTTTCAGGTGCCAAGGCAAGCAACGAAGGGAAAAAAAAACAACGGGAGGGAGGAGGGGAGATGGGGGACGTGGGGAAAAAGGGAAAGGGGAAAACGTTCCTCCTCAAAGAAAAAGGTAGTTGTTCCAACTTGGCTGTTTCTTTTTAAAATAATTAGTTAAGCAGTGCATAAAAACAGGTATGTCTGTTCTGCTTTGCTCATAGCCTTGGCAGGCCCTGTCCTTCCCTGCTTTAGTGGAATTTCTGTGAACCACTGCTGCACAGGAGAGGGGAGGGGAGTTGTATCACCATGACCTAAGGCAACCCAGCTTGTAAGGTTAACCATAATTTTTAAACTAACATGACCTCTGTTAACCCCTCCATTCCAATCTTTTTAAAAAAGAAAGGAAGAGAAAGAAGCATGTTTACAAAACCACTAGTAGGAAAAGAGGGGGCAAGAGTCTGAGAGCCTTATTCCTTTTCTCTTCCCTCCATCCCTCCATCCATCCCTCATCTGGCCATTTGTCCTCGTGCTGCCACCACCCAGCTGGTGTTTAATGGGTCTTGGTGCAACACATCTAAGGACTCTGCTTTTTCTAATGAGATACAGAATCATAAAATTAAGCCATACTGCGAAGCCAAAAAATTTCAGCTCCAATGTGTGCATTTGGGGCTTTGCAGGAATGTTCGTGTCTGGATGTCTGAGTCACATGCTCTCACGGTAAACACAATACATCCTCTCTTTAATGACACCATTGGCTTACTTTATTTATTTTATTTCCCTCCACTCATCCCTCTCTCCTCATTTTAGAGAAGAATGCAGGCCATTTCCTCCAGCTGGGATGCCAGGCAAACCTGCCTCAGGCACCCTTTGCCCTTCCCTCTTCTATAGCCGTGTCTTAAACCAAGTAACCAAAGCCAATGCCAGCATGGCCCTGGGCCAGCCGGAGGTGGCATGGAGCCATGGTATATGGTGTAGTCAGCTTTTGTGTCAACATTTGGATGATGAGTTCATCTTAACCAGAACATGCCAAGCTCAAAGGAATCCAGGACTGCCTCAGAATATGTGTTTGCAATACACAACCCACACAAAGGCACTGGTTCAAGGAGGGAACTTACTTATATCTCAAAATTCTCCTTATAACTTACTCCTAGTTATATTCATTTCTGGTCAGCCAGAGGCAGATGCAACAAGGGGAATATAGGATATAGGTACAATTCCTGGAGATCTGGACTCATCTCTCCATGATGCCCAGGCTACAAGTACTGCCTAACTGCTCTTGAATATCCCTTCCATTGTTCACATGGTAGACATAGACCAATAATTTTATATGGGACTGAAGTCAGGCCATTCTTAAAATGTCTTTTCTTTGAAACAGTTCCTTCTCTACATAAATGAGCACAAACAAACAGGCCTGCTTATACATCTATAATTAATAAGCATGGAAAATCTACCAATTAAGTGAAGTTAGTGTGCAAAATAAAAGTAAGAGGCCAGATTCCCAAGCAGTATGAGCTGGCAGAGGTTCAAGATTTCATTGGAAAAATAGGCCTGAATTACTATTCATCTCATATGCAGTCCAGTCCTCCACTCTAGAATGAGCTCATATCCAATTAATTGTTTATATACTTAATATATCTGCAGACCTGTTTGGATGTAGTGAGCATAGGAAATGTCAGCTCTACCATGGATTGCTCACCCACAGATATACCGAGCTTGACTTTCTCCAAACCCACTGTTTGGACAGTATTTGCACCACCCAATGTAAATTAGCTTCTGTAGGTGTCTATTCTCAGTGGTTGTTCCTTTGTCCATAAAAAGCCAAACGCCTTACTTCTAAAGATGAGCATCTAGTTTCAGTACCTTCACTAACAATGTTTTCTGGAAGAAATTCTCTCTACACTAAATACAAGGGAAATCTTCATCCTTATGAAAGCATATATTTAAACAAGCAGAGAAGTACCCAGTAATAAACCAGTAAGCCCTGCTGGACCAGCTTGTAGGACAGCTCCAGCAGTGGAGGTTCAGCCTACTCATCTGTACATGCATGTCAGTATCTCTTTTCATTGTCCACATGCTTAGGATTTAGTTGTGTGTTTTCTGGAAGAAAAGAAAACAAGACACTGGAGACTTATTTCCTAAACTAAGCAAGGAGAAAGAAAAACTGCTGATGGGGAAGTGCAAGCTCATCTCGTGCTGAGGATTCCAGTTCCTCTAAAAGAGCATTACTGGCACATGTGTATTCTTGCAAGTTTTCCTATTCCCACACTTCCCCCCCACCACTTTTGCTATGCTAAAACTGGTTGGAAAATGCAATAATTCTGACTGTACACAAATACTTGATGTCTCAGAATCTGAATAAACCTCTGCTGGTTTTGCAGTTCTGTTTTAGTTGGGGAGAACAAACAAGTAACTTTTTTCTATCATCTCATCAGAACAGCCAAGGCCAGACTCTGGTTTCAGGGCCTCCCACTCTATCCCCTGTTTCAAATGTTGAGTATTTGCTCCACAGACCGTCTACTAGAGCTTTTTGATAAAATAACTGTTTAGATCTATTTATTTATTCATTCATTCATTTGCTTATTGAGACAGCATAATAATATATTTCAAATAATCATAGAATCATAGAATCAAAGAATGGCCTGGGTTGAAAAGGACCACAATGCTCATCAGTTCCAACCCCCTGCTATGTGCAGGGTCACCAACCACCAGACCAGGCTGCCCAGAGCCACATCCAGCCTGCCTTGAATGCCTCCAGGGATGGGGCATCCACAGCCTCCTTAGGCAACCTGTTCCAGTGCATCACCACCCTCTGAGTGAAAAACTTCCTCCTAATATCCAACTTAAACCTCCCATGTCTCAGTTTAAAACCATTCCCCCTTGTATTTTTCCTGATATTAAGTATATTAAGTATAATTTTGGCTTTACTTTTGTAAAACAGCTCTACTCATGGAGAGAAACCAGAGACACTTTGTGTGCAGTTGGGAGCAGGGTGCTGTGTTCGAGCACATCAATAAAGCGGAACTTCTTTAGCAGACATTTCCTTTTCAGTTTGGTTCATTTCTGTCTTCATACTGCTGGATCGTGATTAGTGATTTTAGATCTGAAAGATACCCACAGACTGAAAAGAGGTGGGAGTCAGGAGATTATGACTTGAGAGATGTTCAGCATGAAGTTGTCAACAGACTTTTTGAGTGACATTGAGTAAATCAGTCAGCCCATCAGTCTCTGTGCCCACCTGTATTATGGAGGAACTACTACTTTTCTCTGATTTCATATTCACCTCGTCTTTTGAAATTTGGATTTCTGAAGCAGGAACTGACTCTTTCCACGTGTTGCCCTGTGAATGCAAAGAATCTCCAGTCCCATCTGAGGCCCCATGATGCTCCTTTTCAAGAAGTGGGAACACTAAAAATTCCTGAACTATATGGTGGCAGGAAAAAGCAATCCCTATGAAAAATTAATAGCAATCAAGCTCTGATTTGTCAGAATGGAACTCTGATTTATGAAAAATGCTAAGGAAGGACATTGATCCCCACAGACAGGACAGACATTGGGCAGAACCCAACAATTCCAGCTGAAATCCAGCAGGAGCAAAGAAATAAAGCTGCGCACCCACTAATGTGATTCCTGTGAATGAACTTGAGCCCAACAGTAGCATATAGGCAGAAGTCTATGTACAAAAATAGAAAGCTCTAGGAATCCACAGCTCATCTGGACAGGATTAGAGAAGTGCTCCCTGAACATTAAGTGAGTGACATGCTAGAGAAGAATTGAATCAATTTACAGCAGCCCTGGAACGTCCCAAACACAGCAGCTCTGAAAACAACGGAATAAAAAGGAATTCATTGTCCACTGCAGCATAAAGCAACTATTATAGGCAACAATATCAATGATATTAGTGACTGCAACTCTATCTTTGTATAGCTCTGAAAGCTGTTAAAAACTATGTTTGGCCAATGGGTACAGTGTTGAAATTGTACTCGTGATTTTTATTCACTGATTTCACAGTTTCAGTGAGGATTAGTCAGCTTTGTCTCTGACTTGTTTTTTGGTCACCATAAAGTAGAACAATGTATAATATGTTGACAGAGAGGATTGCTGTGGGCAAATTAGGGTTTTCTTTCAGTAGAGTAACTGGGGAGAAGATGAAAGAATTATCAATACAGCTGAGTAGTGAAAAAGTCTTTCAGATATGTTGGGGCCAACATTTAAACAATGGGATACGACAAAATAGATGATGTCTGTGAAGCATCATAGGATTTGCCTTTCTCCCTAAGCAAACCCAAAGCCCAGATCCCATTAGGGAGAGTGCCCAGAGGAGCAGGACTGTATAACCTGATAGAGAAATATTGTGACTCCAGTGTTTTATTTCAACAAGGTTTTATTGGCCACCTCTGTATCAGCATGAAATAATGAACTTCAACCCCTCAGTCCTCCGAACTCTGCATCCAGGAGAAAGGCAAGCATCACAGTTTTGCTTCTGAAGGAAACAAAGCAGCCACGTAGACAGTACATTAACATCATGTGGGAATGAACGTGGTATAGATACTTACAAAGGACAGATGACAATATCTGGGTTATATTTCACCTGGAGTAGTAAAATAAGGTTCCAGATCACAGCAAGTGGCAGATCTGGGGTTTTAAGTCTCCATCTCCATGCTTCTAGAAAGGTTACAACTGCTCTGCCCTGATCCTACTTAAAATCTGTCTGGATTTATCTCAGTGCCTGGTATTTTTGGTTTGCGTCTTGCTACTAATAAAGTTTTGAAACAGACATCAAACAGTTAACCATAGCTTATGTTAAAACAGGAAAGATTCATCCCCTAAGAGATTTCCTAAGAGATTTATAAATATCTAAAGGGAGGTGGGAGGCAAATGGGTGAGGCCAGGCTCTTCTTGGTGGTGTGCAGTGATAGGACAAGGAGCAATGGCCTACAACTGGAACATAGGAAGTTCTGTACTAGGATGCAGAAGAACTTCTTTACAGTAAATGTGACAGAGCGCTGGCACAGGCTGCCCAGAGGGGTGGTGGAGTCTCCTTCTATGGAGATATTCAAGACCCATCTGGATGCCCACCTGTGCAAGCCATTGTAGGGCACTGCTTTAGCAGGGATCTACCAGAATCTACTTGGATCTACGAGGCCTCAGAATACCATGATGAATTAGATGAGAGCTTTCCTTGGAGGAAAACAACTTTTTCTTAAGGGAGGAGTCTTGTTCAATCCTCTTGAGTCACTGTCTGTTTTTCCGTACCCAGCTATCTGCACACTGAGTTTTTTCAACCATTTCAACAACATTTTATGGCAAGTTAGAGGTCTCTACTATATTACATTCTCATAATTTTCAAAATTAAAACCAGGTGGCTGGGAGAAGGAAAACCTCTTAATTTTTTGAGAGAAGGAAAAATTGTGAGCCCACCTTTATTAGATACCTAAGAGTCATTGTAAAGGGTAGCAGATATAGATGTGCAACCTGTCCAAAGGCCAGCATTCCTGACATATAAGAAAACCTGCATCCCCCACATCCCTCTTTTGCTGTGGCATGGATCATCTGACGTCTAAAGGAGGATTATTTCACATAGTCTCAGTGCAATTGAGCTAATAAGTACATTAACATGAAATGCAGCACAGACCCTTTGGAAACTGGTTCAACTGGTGCAGCTGCTTGTGGAGTGACTAGTCTTAAAGAAAATCATTGGGTTTTGTGACCTCCCCTGCCCTTTGTTGTTGTTTGGAGCTGAAGGAACATAAGGAACATCTATTTGTCTGCACAGAGATTGTTGTTCATAGAAGGTTATCAGAAATTTCAAAGAAGACCATTAAGTTTAATGGAGATAGGTAGGAACAGCATGCTCAGATTAACTAAGGTGCTTTACAGGTATGTCAGTTACTAATTATTGGTTACATGCACATCTCTGATGAGCCAGATAGAGCAGCCACAGCAAACACAAACAATCAGTACAAACACCTTACAGCTTTGAGTAATCACTTCCCCTTTAGCAAGAATAAAAAGTCACTAGATATCCAAACAAAAGGTGCAGTGTATTATTCCTCTCACAGAAGAAAGGCAGCAGCCTTGAGGTTTAATTAGGCATGACATTGTTTGACAAATGGTTGGAATATTCTGAAGCATAGTGTTTCTAAGAAAAATTTTAGGAAAGATGGCTCGTCTCTTCTTATTCACTGTAGTCAGCTTAGAACTCAGAGTGGGAGAAACATCACTGTCACCAGAGACTGGGTGTTTGATTCAGATGAATTGGGCAGTGCATTATTTGCTACAGTTTTGTTTCTTGCCACCAAATATTCCACCACAAGTGGAATAAGTGGAATAACCTCAGATAAGTGTTGTATGGAGAAGGTATCCATCTTACAAAAAAAGCCCTCCAAAATTACTCTGATTTTGTTTTTGAGGGGGATTTTAATCTCCCAATTATTCATACATCCCTTAGTATCCCGGTCCTAACAGGCCCTACAACGCGTAGCTCACTAAATGTGATTTCTGCCTGAAATAATGGCAATCCAGAGATGGCTCCATCTTGGGACTTTCCATGTATCCTCCACTCTAATATTCACATGAGCAATTATTTGTTTTAAGATGAATCATGTCATGTTTTTCTGGTTTCTGACACTTAAAAATATTTTGTTTCCGCTGAGTGGTGAAGTCAGCCACTTACTATTATTAAACATCATGCTGTGTTATTCTCCCATCTGGGTGATGATCTCAGTGGAGCCTGTACCGAATCCAGCTTTACGCTCTCAGTTCTCACACGGATGCTACTGGTAGTCTCCCATTTGTAATATCCTTGGTAACCAGCTGCAGTTGGAAGTCTAATATGTTGGATTTGCTCGTCCTCTCTTGCTGATTCCAGCCTTGTGGTTTATGGGTTGCCTTTGTGGTTTGCTAAAGGTCAGGCCCTGGACGACTCTAAATTTTCTTAAGTGAAATTCAAACACCACAGATGAGCATGTTTTCAAAGTAGTTGGGTGGTATGGATTCAGATTTGGTTTCTGGTGCTCAGGACTGAAGTCTCCCCTCTGCTTTGGGTCAATGACCAGACACAGGTCTGCCTACCTCCCAGTGCACCAGACTCTGCCACCCTTTGTTCAGATCCCAGCTTTCTCAGAAATCTCGGTCTTGTGCTAGACCCCAAGTTGCGTTTTCAGTTGTACACCCCCAAGCCCTCCCACTTCCCCACACTGATGCCAAAATGTTTATCCCCGCCTTTGGCTTGACTCAATAACTGTAATTCTCACTCTTTTTGCTGGCTTGCAGGCAGAGACTGCATCAACCATAATTCAAAATTGCGAACAGATGACTAGATTACTTACTTGAACTGCTCTCAATCATTACATCACCCTTGTACTGAAAATCACAGCACTGGCTCCCCATGTGATTTCGCATCCACTTTAGGGTTTGGCTCCAGAGCTACTGGACTTACTCACTCCAGCTGACCTAAAAGAGCTGCTTTTACCTCATAGATGTCCTCAGGCTCAGAGATCAGTCAGTGCCAATTTATTGATCATTCCAATGGTCTGACTGAAAACTGCCGGTGCCGAAGCATTGGCTCCTCCAGCTGTACTTAGTGGAAATCCCTATGACCTTCATCCAAAGAGGGTGGGGAGGGGGAAATAAATCTGCTAATCTGTATAAATACGAAGAGAAAACACTTTCTCTAAGATGACAACAGCTTGGCCTCAGTGAGGGGAAAGCTGGGGTTTGTGTTTATCTCTAACATGAAATTGTGTAGGTGTAATCGACATTCAGAAATTTTCCTGACTCAGGCACTGCTGTGGCTCCCAGCCAGTAGCAGATACAAGCAGCAAGGAGCCCAGACAACGGGAGAAGTCTCCAGGGATGCTCAGAGCCTTTTAGCAACATGGGCGCAGCCAGGACTCGGTGATGAAGAGATTTTGAAAAACTCTGTTGGAAATGCTGACCTCTCACTGTAGCAGAGCTGAGCTGACTTGTCCCTCTCTCCACCAGCAGCATTGGCCACGATCCCCGTGTGCCCTCCTCTCCCTCTCGGAGATATTGATAGGACAAGGGGAAATGGTTTTAAAATAAAGGAGAAGGGTTTTAGATTAGATGTCAAGGGAAAGTTTTTCACCGAGAGAGTGGTGATGTGTTGGCACAGGCTGCCCAGAGAGGTTGTGGATGCCCCATCCCTCGAGGTGTTCAAGGTCAGGTTGGATGGAGCCTTGGGCAATCTGGTCTGGTGGCTGGGAACCCTGCCTGTGGCAGGGAGGTTTGAACACGGCGATCGTTGAGTTCCCTTCCAATCCAACCCATTCTATTGTTGATTCTGTGATTCTATGATTCTATGATTCTATGATATGATTCTATGATTTGGACATGGTACCTGAGCTGTGATGAGCAACGTGTTTCCTGTCCCATTGCACAAAGCAGGGCATGAGCTCACTGCACCAGAGTGGGCTTCACAGCACCATCACCAATGCATAGCCATCTCTGCTTTGCACTGCATGGAATTACCCCGTGAAACACTCTGAGCTGGCAGCCTGGGTCTTGTTTCAAAAGTAGAAATATCCACAGAATGAAAGCCAGCATTTATGACTAATCATCCCCTTGTTCAGCAGGCTCACTAGCATGGTCAAGGCCTGCATTGTTGAGATAGTGATGATTTCTCTGTCTGCAAGTCAGGTCAGGTCAGGTCAAGCCAGTGGGTCAGTGTCTCATACGGTCATCTTTTACTGTCAGTCACACACCATAAATTCTGCAGCTGAAGGACTGAAAAGATCATAGAATCATGTGATTCGATGATTCTATGATCAATAAATAATGCAAATAAAATAAAAGAAAGAAAAGTGAAATGAAATGAAATGAAATGAACTACAACACAATAACTAACAAATTTGGAATAGATTGCTTTGATGGACAAATCTTAAAACATACCCCAAACTTTTCTTTCTAGATTCTCATCTAGATTTCTTTCTCTAGATTCTCATCCCAAGAGAGGTTTTTTTTCAGCTCTATAGTTACAGTGCACATTTTTAGTTTAGAAAAGGTTGTGAAGAGTACTTCCATACACCATGGAATTCAGGAATTCATACATCGCTGAATTCAGTAATTCATACACCACTGACACACTGCAGAGGAAAGGACTCACGGGCTGTATACAATGATACAAGCCAAAACCAGAGATTTCCTTTTGCAGTGAAGTGGTGCTGTCCTTTTCCAAAATATTGTAAATGTAAAAGGAGGAATCAAGAGCATCTCCTGAAATGGAAACAGTTTCAAAGGGAGAACTGTTGTAGTGCCTTCTCCCACACAAATCCCCACCTATCGTCTTTCCAGATCCCTGTGAGGAACACATATGGCCAACATCCACAAGGCACACATCCATGCAAGAGAGAGGTGAGGGGAAGAGCCCTCTGGAAGCAGCTTACAGGTGGGCAATGGTGGTGTGTTCCATCACCCCACTGCCTCACTGGGGACAGGGCTCTCGGTGGGGTCAGTGGTGGCAGCTTCAGCAGCTGTCCCCTCTTTTGCTTCTTCCCAGGTGGGGTTTTGGGTCCCCCAGAGACCTGCACAGCCATAGTACACATATGGCACAAGATTTGCCTCTGGATTTTCAGGTAGTCCTCCCCTTTATTAACTCTTTCCTCTTCTAAACAGTACCACGAGTATTTTTGCTGTCTCCCTTGAAGCTTTCATAATCACAGTAGGGCTACAGTGAAGCCTCAGGAACAGCTCCATCAGCTCAAGATGTCACACAATAAATGCCAAATGCTATTATCAAACAGAGTCCATAGACACATGTCAGCTTGGCAGAGGTGCCTGACTTTGGGGAGGGTTCCCAAAATCACTCTAGACATGTTTAGCTACAAGGCTTCAACAGTACTTCACACAATCCTAGCAAAAGCTGCAGTAGTGTTCACACAATCCTAGCAAAAGCTGCAGTAGTGTCTCAGCTCAACCAGGGAAAGGCAGGTTTTGAGTTAAGTAAGTGCTGAGAGCTTGCTGGGAGCGTTCATGCGATCCACAGCCCATCCAGATGTAGCTCTGTGCATTCCTACTCTACAGATGGCCAGAGCAATCCACTCCTTGTCATTTGCAATGAAGGGCAGGACGGAGAGAGGACTTTTGACATGTTTAAATATTATCCAAAACAAAGAAAATGCTCAAAAGTCAGGGATGCATTTAAATATATTAAAGCTGCCAGCAAGATCCCGTATTTGTTATACTTCATTCCATTTCATCCTGAGAGCCATCCCTCTGCAAAACATGGCAGCTCTGCTAGTTTGGTGTCCAGATGTTCCCCGTCATATACTCTGCACTGCATCACACTTTGTTCCTGATGAGGCTCCTCCTTGAAAACAGTGAACCCAGATTCCAGGACAACCTGAGCAGACTTTTCCATAATGAGGGGCAATTGCAAAAAAGTGGTTGTTGACTTGGCTGGTGGAACACGGCCCTTTTTGTTCTCTTCTTCATCACTCTCTCTTTCTCTTTTTCAGTCCTCCAGCTGGCTGGTAATCCAGCATCATCAACATCTTTTTGCATTTTATTCCTTAAGCCATTCATATTATACACATTCCAGTTTTAAAATACAGATTTTAGGAGTGATTTGATGTGGCTTGGAAGAGTGACATGCTTACACATTTATAAAAAATTCATTAACTTGGGGGGAGGAAAAGAAAGGATTGCATCTTTTATTTTCTTTCCTTCCCTTACCTTTTCTCCATTTCCAGCATATGAAATTATTTGCTGGTCATTTAGGAACCACAATGTCAAAATGTGGTTGCCCCAAAGGGAGGAAAAAAGGCAGTTCATCCTTGCAGTTTTCAAGTCAGTTGTTAAAAAGTAGCTTTGGCAAAGGCCAAAGCCAAACTCATCTTTGAGCTGTGATGTTTAAAAGATGAAGTGTACTCGCTGTTTTTGACAACACCTCTTCCCACAGACCATACATCTGCCAAATGGTAACCAAAGGATGATGCTGTTGAGCACCTTTATTCCAGCCTTGTGAAATCCTGGTCTCCTGGTTACAACTTGGAAAGGCCATTTTTGGACATATATCTGATTATAGTTAAGCAGGTGCTTAATTATAGAGAAAAAAGCAATTCTGTTTAGAAGTCAAAAATTATTAGTTCTGTTCAATTATAACGTATGTATGCTATGTACCTCTAGCAAAGATATCCCTCAACCGTGAGCCAGATTTCAGTACAGGTGGTGAAAACCCCATTCCAAGTTTCTGGTCTCTATTTAAAAGCTTTTAGCAGCTTATCTTATTACCACTACGTTCAGCTCTATTCTCTCATCACTACATAAAAGGTAAATATGAATTCCTTCTCTCACACAGCAGAGGAAATTGCTCTGATCCTGGAAGCAATGAATGATGGAATCTTCAGCCACTCTCTTGATATCAAAATCATTTTTCATTTTCCAGGCTAATTCCTTCTTCAGATAGAAAGCTCCAATTTCCAGATATTGTCCTCCAGACATAGACACATCTGACAAATATTTTTAATTAAGCATATTTAATTATGACATAATTGCAAATCCCATAAGAAATTCACCTTCCTATCCAGAGATATAATGAAATGACAATGCACGGGACAAAAAGCAGATGCCAACTAATTACTGATGCTATGTAGTCTCTTCCATTGGATTCCCTCTCTCCTCCACTTGTTGTGACACTGTATTCAAAGAGCAACGAAGTAAAAACTCAACGTGACTTCACATTGATGCCATGCTACTTACAGACCTGAGGTACAAACTTGGAAGGGTGAATCTTACTGCTCTGCCCCTGTCATGTGCATTTCATACTCAGAAGGCCAGGCAGACCATCAGATTTAATAAATGTGATCTGTGGTTGTCTCACACCTGTCCTTGGCCGTTCACAAAATGACAATCTAACACCATAAGATTTCAGTCTTCCAGCTATCAAAAGAGTAGAGCTGTCGATTTCTGTTTCAGACCAAAAATTGCCTTTGAGATTTCTTATTTTTCAGGCCATCCAAAGATGACTTTGAACATCACATGAAAGAGAAACAGAAGGGACTGATTCTGTGATCAGAATAATACAATGACGCTTTTAAGGACTGTGGACTGAGCAAATGACTCACGTGCCCTGCAGTAGCAGTAACTAATAAAAGCAATTAATGATAATAAAGTCAGAGAGTTATATAGCCAGTCAGTGGCTCAGTGACCTCACATGTGAGCAATCATTGACTGGCTGTGATATTTTGGGATGGCTGGAGAATAAAGACCAAAGAAGATTATCACTAGATTCTTATAACTGTTTTATGAACCCCCTTGTGAAGGCAAACAGGGACTAAATAAGTTGACAGTTAAAGCCTTGGCTGCCCAAACAGTAGTTTCTAGTCATTCAGCAATGAAGTTTAAGGCTCAAAGCAGATCTTTTTTTTTGCACTGTTTTGTCATGTTTTCTCCAGCTAGTAAAGATGAGTCAGGAAGAATTTCTGAGGGAGGGGAGAACTGAGTGCTGAAAAAACAGCTTGCCATAAAGCAAGACTCTTCCAAGTGTAGCACCTAGAACACTGAGCCTGGAGCCACCAGGTCTGTGGTCTCTTCCAATTGGAACTATTCTATGATGCTATTATGTTAAGCTAGTTTGGCATGGATAGCCCTGTATTATTTCTGTGCTAGGCTGGAAAATACAGAACTCGCCATGAACTTACTCTCTTTTTTCTACCTATATTTGTCATGCACCTTTCGTATGACATCAAGAAATGAATGGTTTAGCAGGATCTGAATAAGAGAATGTGACATCTTTGTGATATAGCAATATCAATTCAAGGGTCCTCTGTTTGCCAGATAACTTACCAAATGTCCCCAGCTCCCTAAGAATAGAGTCAAGCCTCTGAAGGTTTCAGAAAAGGAGCTTGATGTGGGATGGCCCATCAGCCCATGGAGAGGTTTCTCTCTCTTCATTAACCACCTGAGCAGTACGGAAAGACCTGTTGGCTGACTTGGGAGACTAGAGTTGGATGGGGTGAACACCCTGGTTGATGAAGTGCACTGAGATCCCTTCCCAAACGTTACCTGTGGGAAGGAAGAAATGCTCAGGGTCAGGAGCTGGAGGAGGAAGTGAAAAATGGCCTCAATAGGATAGCTGCTGGAGGGAGGCTGTGGGAAGCTGGGACAGGAAAACATACGGGAGACGTATAGGTAAGGACAAGACCTATGAGAGAGCAGATTGTGAGGCTGTTCGTTTTCTTTAGGCCAAGGGAAAGTTTAGGAAGACGTCAGACTTTAAATCCCTTCTCCAGATTTCTGAGTGGTGGATGGCACTATTTGGAGGACATTTGATGCAAGAGCAGAAACGCAAAGAGAGCATCCAGGTGTCCTGGATGGAGAGAGATAGGATGCTGTACATCTTCTGGCCTGGTAAGACTCAGGCATCACATGGTTGGCATGAGCATCAGTGCAGAGCATGGCCAAGGGTTCAGTCCGGAAAGAAGAGCTTTAAATTCTGGTTTCTCAGGCAGCTCAGTCTCCAAGGGACAGGTGGTTTTGTTGCTATTAATTGGGCAGTTACTCTGCTCTTTTATTGGGTTGAAAACGAGCTGAATTAAGAGGTTTTTACCCTGGTGTGTCTGTGAAATTCTTTGTCCTTCTCAGCAGGGGAGTGACTGGCTTACCAGGAATTGGCACAGAGTAAGCACCTTTCTTGGCACTGCTTTTCTAAGCACAACTGCAACTGATGCAAAATCCCCACAGGTGACGCAGCTTGGGAGAAACATCGAGACCTGCAAGCGCACTGCAAAGAGCAAGGTTTTGTGGTGCTCATTAATTCGGGAGCTGAAGAAACTGGGTTTACTGTTTCACTGAACATATTACTGAATGCTGAACTACCAAAGCAAACTGAACAAGCATTACAAGGGACTTAGCCTGAAGCAAGTGCTGGGGCAGGAGTAGAGGAAAGAAACCTACTAAAAAACTAACAGAGGTTCAGTACATCCCCCCCATTTCATCGTGTAATGCTGAAGTTCTAACCATGTACCAAAGCACTGATAACTTACAGCCTTCCTCCAACTACAATCTCCTCAAGAAGCGTTCAGTTAGGCTGAGCCGAACAAAAACCTTCATTCATTACATCCCGGTAGGATGCAAACAAGTTCACAACTTGATAATCCCTTTCAGCCCTTATTAAATCAGCTACGCACTGCAGGTGGGAAGTCAGCCTGGAAAGGAGATACAGCCCCGTGCACACTTTGCAATAAAGCATGGCTTTAGTCACCAACAAAGATTTCCAGGGCTTTCCCTGCCTCTCTCCCAGGAGGCAGACTCCCAGTGTCCCGTAGCCAATTGCACAGCATCATGTTTGCATTATGTGGCAGTGATGATGTGTTGGTTCTTGGCACCGAGGGGCTCTGACTGCGGAGCTCTGCAGTGACAGTGGAAATCTTTCAAGCCTTGAGCTGAATTTGCAGCTTCCTCTTTGGAAACACAGGCAGAGTACAAGACTCTTTTGTGGAAAAAAAAAAAAAAGAAAAAAGAAAAAAATAGGAAGAAAGAGGAAGGAAGGAAGGAAGGAAGGAAGGAAGGAAGGAAGGAAGGAAGGAAGGAAGGAAGGAAGGAAGGAAGGAAGGAAGGAAGGAAGGAAGGAAGGAAGGAAGGAAGGAAGGAAGGAAGGAAGGAAGGAAGGAAGGAAGGAAGGAAGGAAGGAAGGAAGGAAGGAAGGAAGGAAGGAAGGAAGGAAGGAAGGAAGGAAGGAAGGAAGGAAGGAAGGAAGGAAGGAAGGAAGGAAGGAAGGAAGGAAGGAAGGAAGGAAGGAAGGAAGGAAGGAAGGAAGGAAGGAAGGAAGGAAGGAAGGAAGGAAGGAAGGAAGGAAGGAAGGAAGGAAGGAAGGAAGGAAGGAAGGAAGGAAGGAAGGAAGGAAGGAAGGAAGGAAGGAAGGAAGGAAGGAAGGAAGGAAGGAAGGAAGGAAGGAAGGAAGGAAGGAAGGAAGGAAGGAAGGAAGGAAGGAAGGAAGGAAGGAAGGAAGGAAGGAAGGAAGGAAGGAAGGAAGGAAGGAAGGAAGGAAGCCACTGAGATTTGTTTTCCATCTAAAAAGAATGAATTTACAGCCCTCAGGACACAGCCCTGCTTTTCAGATGCTCATATCAGAGGTCAGGCATGTCTTCCCTTGTTCATAGAATCACAGAATCATAGAATGGCCCGGGTTGAAAAGGACAACAATGCTCATCTTGTTTCAACCCCCTGCTATGTGCAGGGTCGCCAACTACCAGCCCAGGCTGCCCAGAGCCACATCCAGCCTGGCCTTGAATGTCTCCAGAGATGGGGCATCCACAGCCTCCTTGGGCAACCTGTTCCAGTGCGTCACCACCCTCTGGGTGAAAAACTTCCTCCTAATATCCAGCCTAAACCTCCTCTGTCTCAGTTTAAAACCATTCCCCTTTGTCCTATCACTATCCACCCTCGTAAACAGTTGTTCCATGTCTTTACCTCCACATTTGAGGATTTGATGCTCCATTAATGATCCCAAAGTGTGAGGAGGAGGAGGTAGGAAGTGAATGGCTCAGAGTAGGTTTTTATTGACAGCAGGACATTTTCCCACACATCTCCTGTGCAGTGCAGCCCCAGGAGCCACCTACACAGCTCTGCCAGCAAGAGGCCAGCTGTGGGCAGATGTTCTGCTGGTTGGGCACAATGTGGCAATTACCCAACATTGAAAATACCATCATTATAACATCAGCTTATTTTTAGGTTTTCCCCACCAGGTTTTCTAGCTTGGGTCTACTTACTGCCTGTTGGTCTTTTCTTCTCTTCCCAATTAAAAACTGTAAGAGAAATGAGAATGCTTTTAGGCTCTCTTAAAAACCAAGGTGTTAAAGGGAACTATTTCATTTGAAAGAATCTCAAAAGGGCTTTTGATCTAAAGCCAGCATTTCTAGTGAGAATGTTTCCACGGCTGGTTTTTACTCCTTTTTTTTTTTTTATTTTCCCCTAAAATAAACAAAATTTCAGATCGAATTAAAAATTTCCATTCTGGCTGAAAAGCCAGTCCTTTTCAGTTGGAAAAACACTTTGATGCAGTAAAAAAGAGAAAAAAACCTTTTGAAAAAAACACCTGACTTCTATTTAGATGAAAGCCTGAAAATCTCAACCCCCAAAAGCATAAGATACCAAACATATATTCAGTTTGCATTCATGCTGGCAGGCAGAAATATCCTTTTCTCCCAGAATGCCTTCAGCTTTTCTCTCTTTTTCTGCACACAGACTTTGCTGCATACTGATTTAAGTTTCAGGGCTCCTAATTTATATACATATACATACATATGTTTGTCTATGTGTATATAAAGTCACTGTGGCTTCATACCCTCAGACTGTACGTCACTGTCTCCTCCCTTGTTGCTGGCCTTGATACTTAGGCCTTATTTGTATGAGGACATTGAGAAAAGTAGCTGGAACGAATTTGCCACGAAGTGTCTTGGGGCCTACAAACAACTACGTATGTTTAAACTTGAATTATTTGTCATCTTGGGTCCAAAGAGGTAGCTCTGTCTGGAACAGAAGGAACTCTGTTTCCAAGTTGAAAAGGCACATTTGCACACCTTGTTGTTAATGTACCATGTTGGGTAAAGTTTATGTTTCACGAGGTAAATCAGGAAACAATGACATTTCAAAATCTACAGAGATTTGAAGAAGTGCTCACGTGCCCCAAAGTTCTTTTTTTTCCATCCCCACAACTTTATCAGTTGAAATCAGTCAAGAGGAGGTATTACCTCCTCCTGCAAGCTCTGCAGTCATTGAGATTTTAAGGTCATTATGAAAGCATTTGGCTTTGAAATAATTGCTTCAACTTTCTATTACTGTTGTATTCTGTTTTCTTTCAACCTTCAGATGTCATAAAAGAGAACATAAAGCAAAAAACATTTCCCCTTTTCTAACAGCGACAAAGCAAGGTGAAACACCTCTCCCGGGGCTTCCACATCAGCTACCTTCTTCTTTCCTTTTTTCACACCAACACAGACGAGACACAACTGTCTGTATTCCCAGTTTGCCTCTGGCCTTTCCAAACAGAGCATTTAACATAACATGTCGAAGAACTTCTTTATGGTAAAGGTGACGGAGCACTGGCACAGGCTGCCCAGAGAGGTGGTGGAGTCTCCTTCTATGGAGATACTCAAGGCCCATCTGGACACTGACCTGTGTGACCTATTGCAGTGAACTGCTTTAGCCGGGTGGTTGGACTTGATGATCTCTTGAGGTTCCTTCCAACCTATGTGATTCTGTGATTCTGTGTTTCATGAGCCCCTGAGCACCTTGTACAAACAGTGAGTTTAGTTTGTGCTATATTTTTATTAAATATATATATATATATAAATGTCTCTTTATTGGAAATTGTATCTCCTCTGCCTGCATCCAGCACTAGGTTTGTACCTCTCATACCTCAGAAAGATGGAACTATTTAGATGGATGTTGAAACCAAGCTTTAGTCCTTTTATTGTTGTTGTTTTTTCCCAGCTGGAAGGGAATCTACATTAATATTGACAAGATTTTGTAAAAAAACCACAGTGCCTGGGGATTCGTGGTGGGATTTTTCTGAGCTGTTTTACACCTGTACTGCCACTCTGAGGCTTGCCCTGGGGACCCAAGGGCATTTTGCCCAGTGAGGTTTGAACTTCTTTTGCTGCTGATGGGAGCCCCTCAGCTGCCATTGCCTCGAGGCTCTTTGCTTAGAGCACTGAGCCATGCTACCAAGAAAAGGGAAGGCAGGATCAACACTCCTGCTGAATTTCAGATGATGGTGGGCCAGTTTTGTTTCTGCATGAGAAATCTTCTCTTGTCTCCAGAAATAACAATGTTGAATTTTGTCAGATTTAGGAGTATCTCTATATATAAGTGCATGCTGCACAAAAGAAGAAACAGCGATATTCAACCATTTCTCTAATAATTTGGGGGAGTATTTCTCTCATGTGTAACCAGCTTAGCTGTGGTAGGATTACGTTCAGTGTTCACGTCACTGTTGCATGGATCCTGACCTGAGCAGAGAGTAATAGGCTCCCAACTTGAAATGTGTTCAGCAAGGCAGATGTACAGCTGAGGGCCTGTCCTGTCATTCCCTCCTCTCATATGCATTTCATTGATACAGGGATAAAATACAGTAATTGGAAAAGGCATTTACAATGGGAAACAGAATGGAAAAATTCAAATTGAGGCCAACCAAAAGGGGGAAAAAAAATCACCTGAAAATAGAATTGACACAATGGGAATAACTGCAAGTTCATAGTAAAAGCTACGCATTCTCACCGTTTTCTCCACAGCATGGTATCTTCTCTCTGAGCTGAACAAGAGAATTTATGGAGGTCATTCATCCCCTGGTAATTTGGCTACTGTAATATATTTCACAAGTGAGAGAGAAACAGCCAGAGGAGACAGCATGTGAGAATCCAGAGCACTGGGGGAGGAGGCTTATCCGAATTTATAGCTGCCAGCAAGGATGTGGCTTCGTAATTCACAGTCACTCTTTTTCCTGTCAGTACCAAGAAATCTGTTCTGTTAATGGTCTGTGATAAATGCCCCGGCACAAATTCAAATCTCAGTGATTTTGGTGTAAAATCCTCTGAGATGGGCAGACTCAGTTCTCATTAAAAACACGAGTAATCTATATTCAAGTAGTATTCTGGGTGAACGTAAGCCTTCACCTTGAACTTTTTCTTAGAAATACCTGGAACAAGTGAGTGTATGGAGTAATCTAACTGGACATGGACAAGTCCACGGACGAGTCCAGATGAGTTGCTCCATGTAGGGTACAAGGAGAGGTTGCAGGTTGGATGATCTGCTCTGCTCCCACGCACAACCCATAGCAAATTCTCTTTTGGTGGTGTCTGCTTTCTGCTGCTCTGCCTTGAGATGGGATTTTTCTTCTCTACTTAAAACCTGGAATAAATTATTGTTACTTCCATATTTCCAGTTCTTGATGCAAGCTGGCCTGCCATTCATTTTCCACGTGTGACAGAGGAATTGCTACAGAAGTTCTGTTTCCCTTGATGACTGAGAGGAGATCCTGCCTTGCTGCCACAACTGTTATTCAATAGATTAAGAGATGTCACCATTTCCAACACCCAGGCCAAAGCCAAAGAAAATGAGCTGGGATATCTCTAAAAACATCAGAGATGATTAAAAGAGCCTTGATAGCAGAGTCATTTTTTTGCCCTGGCAGTGATCTATCCAGGATTATTCTTCCAAGCTACATGGGAGTAGTGATGTCTCAGTGTTTCCCTGTAGAGTGTAGGATGTCTCCAGTTCACAACAGCGGGGTGAGTGGCTTTTCCCTTAAGGATGTGATGTCTTCAAAAGCAATGCTTCTTTAAAGCTGTGCTTAGTAAAGGTGTTTGGTGAAATGTTTGGGTAAGAGACCTAAAGCACAGGACAATTTTAATAAGCTTTTATATGTTCAAAAAAGGATTTGTCCTTAATGGTCTTTAGAGAGTCATAAAAGATTTGTGAAATGCATCAGAGTTACATGTGTGTTACCTGTAAGCTCATGGAGAAATAACAATGTCAGAGGTGAGCAAGGCAAAGGACATCAGGCTGTCAAACTTTTGAAGTAATTTACTGCATAGAGGTGCATGACTATTTAATGCAGGCTGCAGGGTGTTCACAGGGTCAAAATGAGACCTTCTCTTCGCTCCACGTTGAGAATATACATATATATTTAAGTTGGATTCAATGGTAGGAAAATAAAAGGAAGAATAGGGAAGTCTAAGCCCCAGAGAACATGCAGTCTTTGGGGTTTAGTAAATATATTAGAGTAGGAAATGGAAGTAGAAACCAGGCAAGTGCTGGCCAAAGCTGGATTTTATGAAACAAACCAGTCAACATTTTCTTTTAAAACTTATTACCAAAAAATGTCACATGGATAACACCTTCCATTAAATGCACCTCTTTTTAGTGGAAAAGTTCTACCTCTGGAATCAATTATACAGGAAGTCAAATTGCTCAGCGGTGCTTTTTGGTCTTAAAATATCTATGTATTAAAGATTTGATTCCCAGCCTGCACATCCCTCCTGCACAGCGGCCTCTGCTTGATAAGATTATAACTATTAATTAAGTCATACTAATGAGGACAGCAAGAAAGGGTTTTCCCATCTCTCCCACTATATTTCAAGTGCTGCCAATGTCAGCTCACCCTGTGTCTGCCTCCAGCCTCGCTGTCTGCCGCAGTTCTTTGGTAGGGGGAGGAGGACTTCAAGCAGCAAGTCATAAATTGCCAGACATCCTGATATTAACAGGATAATCCCCCTGTTAGAAGAGGATTTCCCCTCGTCTTGTGAGTGGGAGTAATTGTTCAGTGCCTCCTGGTTTCTCTTTGAAGCACGTGGGAGAGGAGCATCCCCTGTCGCAGCCCAGCTGTGATCCAGGACCAGTGGTGGAGGATGGAAAATGATCCAGTCCTGAAACACATGCCTCAGCTTCCTCAAATCTTACAGAGTGACAGCATGGCCACTCACTGAAACAAAAACTACGTGGTCCCACCTTCATCTCAGTCCTTTCTCTTCTCTGAGACAGCACGGTGACCATTACAGATAGGTGCATTTCTGCCCTGTGTCTCTACACCAGGCCTCTCTCTTCCATTTGGGCTTGGGGCTCCCTGGGCTGTCTCTCACCTCACTTTAGAAATGCATGACATAACTGCGAACTCCACCAGGGCCTCTAGGTGCTCTCACACTACAAATATTATGTACACAAAATCCTTTAAAATCCTTTTTTTTTTTTTTAAAGTTAGCCCAGTGGTCTGAGGTTTGGTTCATTAATAAAAGAAACCTGGATGGCAGCAATGGCAGGGCAGCAGGCCCCACCGCCGTGGCAGGAAGCAACAGGCCTTTCAAAAACAAACAAGCAAAACAGAGGAGAAAATTCTCCTCGGCAGCATCCCTGGGAAGCAATGGAACATTTGAGTAAGGTCTGTGGGGATCATCATCTCCCAGTCTGAGGGGTGGAAATGCTCTGAGGACTTTTTGCTTTATTTTTCCCTGTTCTGGCCAACTTCCTATGCATAGGTTAAAAATAAGCCCAAAGTCCTCCTCCTTCCGTCCATTTCATTAAAGACATCCCTCTGTGTAATAACAAAACACAGAGGAAGTGACACAGACCGAAATACAAGAACGATAATTTTCCTAACACAAATAAGCAGGCAGAGGATCTCATCTAAGGAAACAAGTGAGCGAAAGCAAAGCCGCAGATGAGCCAACGATGAAGCCAAACGTTGTGCTTAGTGATGCACACCGGCCTCCAGCACACCCCCGTCTGGGAAAAGCTGAGAGGTCACCTCACGTGGGTCCCCACGGGAAGGGTGGGCCTCCATGGTGGGAGGGCTCTTTGTTCTCACAGGGACCGGACCTGCTCCCAGACAGCCTTCGTTGGATCTGTCATGGTGGCTCAGAAATGCAAGGCAAAGCCATGAAGCAGAAAAGCACAGGTTAACAGGGCAGCAGAAGCCTTCCAACTCCAGAAGAAAATGGCTGGGCTCGTTTCACTCTATTATTTGCCATTTGGAGTCACTGAGGCTGCCATTCTTCCAAAATAACCTCGGCCCAGATGTTTATTTATCTAGAAACTCGTAGTGGATATTTGCAGTGCGCTGTAGTTCTGTTTGAAAAGCTTCAATCATCAAATGAAGGAGAGGGAAAACAAAAGCAGATCTCTCAGCTGGCCGGTCCCTACTGCAAGAAGGGAGCAAAGAAAACAAACCATTTGCGAACAGACCGGAGGCCAAACGTTTCTTGCTGTAAATGATCAGTGAATATCTCCGAACACTAAATCAATCCAAGGAAGCCAAGATCATTTTGTAAATGGCTTGTTAAGTTAAAATGAACCATATTCATAATAAATAGTCTTTGAAACTATTCTTTCATGCACGATCCATTTTCACAAAGTCATTTTCATAGGTAAACAGCCAGGCCCTCGCTGCCCAGGAAGTCAATGGCAGAGATAAGGAGGAGACCCGAGGCTATGTCTGTTTTAGAAAATTAAACACAGCCGGGACCACTCTTTATCCTGGAGGCCAATTGGCACAGAAATATCTGCATCCATTCATTAAGCTCTCCTGCTTTCCAAAACAGAGCGACTCTATCCATGCTGCCAACTGGGAACAGTCCCCGGCTGTGCCGATTGCCGAACTGTTCCTGAGAGCTCTTTGGAGAGATGCTAGTGAGCTAAGGCCAAAAGCAAGCAAAGGGATCAGTCTGAGGATCCAAATTATTACATGTGGAGTAAAGCACCTGGGAATGCTCCTTTGCGTGGTGTGATTCTATAGTGTACACATTGCCTGTGAGTTTGATGTCAGTGCCTTGAAGAGGTGCTGTTGCATTTGTGTCTTTTAGCCAGAAAACTCTGCATCTTCACTGGTATCTTGGCTCCGCATACCCACCTCAGGGAGGAGAGGAGAAACTGGTTAGAGTTCAGCATACCTAAGGGCCTCACATCTGCGTTTTCCTTTACCACTGTCCCTACTGCTGAAATGGACACTGGGGACATGGTGTTTGCAGACAGAGGTTCAAACTCCACGGTTGCTAGAAAGCAAAATACATAATCCTCAAAAACCACAGAAATTTAGGCACCCCTACTAGGAAGCTGAGCATGGTGCCTTATCTCTGTTAGCCAGTGCATTAACAGGCAACAAAGCTCATACTTCACATTAACAGTCCTCTTAGGGAATGTCTCAGTGGCACAACCACCTATTAACTGGGGAAAGAATGGGCGGGGAATCCAAATGCTTGACATCCACACATTTCCCACAGTGGTCATTAAATTAAACCACCGAACCCCCCCTCTGGGACCGGCTGGGGCTATGTGTTCACCTCAGCAGGCTTTGTGAGATCCCTCGTTTCCTCTGGCTTAATGAATTATGCAAGTCAAGAGGGGTTGGACAGAAAGGTGTGAATAAGAAGCCTACTAATTCCCCACAGTAATCACCTGCAAAAGTGCTTAGGAACAGCATCTATCAGGCACTAAAAAGAGAAAGGGAGCCTGTAGGGTAAAATATCTACAGCTCTTCAGTGTGAGACAAGGGGAATTCTGAGCCAGGGAAGTGTCACCTTGACATGAATCTACTCTGGGCACTGAACACACAGCAGTCATCAGATTGCTTGCTCACTGTCCCAGGGTTTCTCCTGCTCATATGGCATGCACCTGCGCTTTGCTGGAAATCCATTTCAATGCATGTGAGAGAGCCCCAGCTTCAAAGCAAGCCTTGTGATTTTTGGTTCCTGTGTGTGAGAAGGGTATTAATACATGTTGTATTAATAGATCATCCGCTTACATGCTTCCCATCTTAAATAAAGAAGATATTGGATAAAACTCCTTTTCCCGGTGCCTACAGACTTCTTGAATGTTTATAGTAAGAGGCAAAGGCAAGACGGCAATGGCAGAAATTGACTTTGTAGTCCAAATAAATAGAAACACAGCCATTAACATGAGGACAGTTTGGAGACCAGTTCAGAACTGAGTTACAGAACGTGGCTGGATAATTGCCCTCTAAATTGGCTGAATCTAAGCCCAAAATTGAACATTCATGCTTTTTGTGGAAGCTGGGAATCAGAGCCAAGGTTTGTTACTCCATCTTGGGTTAATGGGCCTCATAAGCCATTTTGTCAGGATGGCAAATCTTCCTCATTTCCCATTTGCGCAAGCAGGGCTCTCTCCTCATCACCCTGCAGGTGGTACCTCCAGAGGACAGGAGATAAGAAAACTGGATCCACTCATGTCTCCATGCTATCTTCTTTATGCCATGTGCTGAAAGACTAGTGATCATCTTTTCCACCATCTCTTTTTTTTTACTGAAGGTTCATATGAATAGATTGAATAAGCATGGTACTGGACAGCTCTATTTCCCCTCTTTATCCAGCCTTTCTCTGAAATATTGAACTCCTGTTGATGTCTTTGCTGTAAGACTCCACAGGACATTGCTGTGAATCATTTTGGGATAAATGTAAATGTTGGTTGGAAATTTCTGATCTATTTTTCATCAGAAAAACACAATGCCTAGTAAGCAAAACACGGAAAAACACTGTTTTCAGTTAATCTCCTGACTCAAAGTATGTTGAAAAAAGAAATGACTGAAGTGCCGTGTTCTGACACAAAGGAAAAATTAATGCTTTTGCTTTGAGAAAATCAGGTTCAGTAAATTAAGCATAAATTAATAAATGAAATTGAAAGTTACCGAAGCAAAAACTTTCCTAGCTACTGACATCATAGATTTCACTTGATCGGTACAAGTAAAACTTAAAAACAAAAAAAACATGAATTTTTAATTTTTCAGGGTTTTTTGTTTGTTTGTTTTGTTATTGTTGCTTGGTTGGTTTACTTTTCTATTTATTTGTTTTAAATCTTGTTGGGTTTTTTTGAACCTACGTGGCAGGTGGCTAGACTGAAGTGTGTGAAATATCGTAACAGAATAGCTCAGATATTTTCTGCCCGGCTGTAATATGGACATACTCTAGGGCAGTGCTAACAATTCTGCTTATAACTACACCTCAAGGGAAAGCGCGGTGAAGGATTCAATGGAAAGAAGAGAATAAAACTTCACTTGGGATTTGGCAGCACATTCAGTGCTGTCTCCCATTGAGGGAAACTGCAATTATAACATGCTGACGTTGGGGGCTTCAGCCTTGCCAGGAGGTCCGGCATCTTTTGAAGTCAGTCCACTTTCTCTAACACAGTAAAATTCATCACTAATCACAAATACGCATGCCCTGCTGGCCTCTTTGATCTTCACATTTTCTATCCTTTTTGCTTTCCTTGTTTGTTGGTCAAAATGAGTTATGGCAGCCGTATGCTCTATATATATTGTCCAAAACTCCTTAGCCGTCCAACAGATCATGGAAAGTTCCCAGGAAAGCTCCCTAGTTGAAAAGTAACAACTCTGCAACATAACTCTCAGCGCCATGTGCAGTAATTCATCAATAGCACTTCTTCTGTAGAAACCTATGGACGGATCAGTTACAACAGCAGGGCTGTAATGTGACCTGCCAGATAGATGGAGATCCCCACGGAGAATTCGCCGGCTGCACAAAAGAGAATAGAAACTCCTCTAGTGTTTCTGCAAAGAGGAAGAGAGCAGCATTTGGCTTAGTCTGGGCTGAGTATAACAAGAGTCCCTCTCAGCTCTGCACCAGTCTGTAGCATAACTGAAGTTCCTAGAAATAAATGAGAAGTAAAATGAAATACAATTATATATATATGTATAAAAGCCAACAGCTTCCCTTTAGTATTTCCAGTGACATATTAAAGAAAATAATATCCATGTGACTGCTCCATGTGTTAGGTTTTCCTTAGTGCTGTGCTAACAAGAGGCCCCTTTATAAAGGGGGAGTCTAGCCAGGATGCGGCCCAACATCTGCTTGAGGATCTTTCTGAAATAACGTGCAAGAATCACTCTTTGTTTTGTTTGTCTGTGTGCAGTGTGCCTGAACGTTTATCTGAAAAAACAAGCTGGTGTATTGAGGCACTGGCTGTCTTCATTAATTGGCATTTTCATTTTAGAGAATGCTTTTACTCTAAAAGAAACGAGTACTTCAGCATGGTGTGGCAGTGGTGGCCAAGTCAACTTGATACAGGGGCAGTGATGGCCAAGTCTGAGCAAGGGAGGTACGTTGAGAAACATAAGACTTCTTTCCAATGCTTTTATCCTTCCCGTGATTTCTCAGTCAAGAGAGTGAGCCCAGATAAGCAGAAGAAAGTCATAATTCACATTTTGAAGAAAACAATGTTATATTAGTATGGGTTAAAGCAACGCACTCAGATTACAAAAGGCTCAAAAAAAAAAAAACCCTGAGACATTGTCTCTCCCACTTAATAGCTGGCTAAAAATATAGAGGATTAAGAGTCAATTTGCATAATAGAGATAGGTCACATGAAGTTTCATATACGAGTGTTGCTCAACAGAGTCACAAAATCTGGGAAACAGAATGACTCATGAAACAACAAAGTTTACAGATGATAGGATCTCATTAGAATCTCATGACACTGAGTGATACTCCTTGTTGATGAGGTCTCATGGCACCAAAAGAAATTCAGCATTGATAAATGCAAAGTAATGAGTATGTGATAAAAATAACCCTAGCTATATGCATGTTACAATAGACTTAATTAGCTATGACTGTTTACAGGCATTTTGTGTTTTGTGGATAGTTCTCTGAAAACATCAACACAGTGCTCAGCAGTCATCAGAAAAGTTGATAAAGTGCCAGGGAGAAAGAACAAAACAGTAGAAATCTGGGTTTGTTGCTGCGTGTCTCAACTAAGGCATGCCTTACAGACATACCTCCCTTGAAAGAATACAACAGAACTGGATGATCTGCTGAGAAAGTCGAGTGAAGTGAATTCACCCTCTCACTGTCCAGTTCTTTCACTCTTTTGCACTGGATTTGCTGAACAACAGAACTCCCTCAGCATAGCTCTGGAGCAAAACTGAGCAGGAACATTGGGATAAACAGGAAGCCTTAGTACTCTGACTGATGCCCTCTTACGATATCTCTGTTACCGTCAGCCCTTACAGGACTTATTTCCATGCTATGCAGCACAGCCATGGCCACCACAAACATAGGTTCTACACTCAGTAACAACACTGGGATTCTCAAGGATTGGGATTTCAGCTGATAAATCACATCATTTCTCTAATTGGTGTTAGTATTTCTCCTGTTCTGGGACCACAACACACACCAACCACTCCAAAGGAGACAGTAGTAAAAGTGACAGAAGGTTGTGACTTCATAGGTATTATTATTCATCACACTGCCTGACCCACGTAACACTGCACTCTCTCCCCTAAATCTGAATAATTTCTTGAGAAAGCACAGCATTTTACAAAACAAACAGCAGGTAAAGAGTAGAATAGGATTTCAGAGCCAGAAGGTAATGTTGTATGAAGGGGAAATGTGAGAATTAAGAAGAAAAATTGACTGGGGAAAGTTGCTGAAAAACATTTGCCAGATGATGGAACTGGTGGAAAGCAGATAAAGACTTTGGTATAAACAAAAATGTTCACAAAAAATATTCACTATTTGTCCACTAGCCTTCATAGAAATCTTTTTTTCCCTGTAGGTAAAAATCTCCAGATTTTTCATATTAGAACATTTCTTCCACTCTGCTCCTTGCCATCATTCTTCTTTACTCAGAACACGGTAGACACTGAGGAATTGTCAGTGTAAAAATGTCTTCAATCTGTAATTTTGCTGACACTACTTATTGAGAAATTTCCTCTTCATCCAGTTAATCATGTAGCTCTTGCACCTTGACAAAGAAGACTGTACACGTGTGAAAGTTACTTCCAATGAGTTCTTGGGTCCAACAAATTTTGTGCTGGATTTGCAATATTTCCAGGGATTTATGGTAAATGCATCAGGACTGCACTAGAATCCAGAAGGAAAAGATGCAGAAAAGGCACATTCCTAAAAAAAATTTAAATATGGTGAGAGAGAAATAATAGTTGAGGGGAAATATATCAGAGCACTCCATGTAACAAAGAATGAGAAAAGAAAAATGAAAGGGATGCTCTCACAGGGATGCTTTAAACCTCTCAGGGTTAAATGCCAGGACTAGTATCGACACTTCAGAAATCATCTCTGGCACTGGGCTCTTGAAAAAGAAATAGCCCAGTAAATCTGGCACTAGGCTGACTCATCAATGAAACATCCTGAAGTTGGCTGTCCCACCCCTGGAGGTGTCTGAGGCCATGGCCCCTGGGCAACCTGAGCTGGTGGGGGGCACCCAGCCCCCAGCAGGGGTCGGGACTGTTTGGGCCTTAAGGACCCTTCCAACTCAACCATTCTGTGATTCTAAGTTCACAAGTAGGCTGGTAGGCTTGGTTCTCCTGTAGGGCCTGATCAGTGTGACCCTATTTTCAGATCCCAGCTGACTACATAGCCTTGGTCCTCATTTTCTATTCACTGCCCCCACATTCCGTTGACCTTCAGCTCTCCTTGTCTAAATTGTACAAACAGACCTGTCCCATCCATGTAATCGAAGAGAACTAACTGCAGTGTGCTGGGACATCCATTGTCTCCTGCAGGGTTGTGCTTGCAGATTGCACAGATCACTCCAGAACAGATGGGGGAGGTTTCTGCCTGCATCCCCGAGCTGAGAGCAAGAGAGGAATATTCAGATTAACAGAAAATATAACAGTCAACATATTTCAACAATGATCTTCCTCCAGGGAGGCATGCGGTCCAGCTCAGGGAAATGAGAGAGAGTGATTTTTTGTTTAATTTTAAATTTCAAGTAATAGCAGTTCTCTGGCTTCTTGTGCAGGTCACTAGCAACACTCCCCCGTGACACAAGTCTGCAGTTCCCACGTCTCTGACTCACTTGACTGTAATATAACCTGAAGTGAAATGCAGTAAGACCTGACATACATTTGCACGAAGGGGTCTTTTCCTTTTCCAATGGTATGAACTAGCCTTAACATGGGCATAAATGGCAAAGCCTACGCCTTATAAAGGTGTATGAGTGCAAATAACATCCAGCCCCATCAGTGTATATGTCATTGCAGTGGGGAAGGACTTGAGAATATTGACCTTGGGTAAAGACAGAAAGACCTCAGAGTGAAAAGAGGTGGAGAGGAGAACTGGGAGTAAGCAGAAATAAATCAATGCCAAAGCAGAGCTGGAAAATATGCATTCCTGAAGGCACAGGACTGAAATAACAATGTAAGATTAACACAATGTAAAATCAGTAGAACATAAACAAAGTGACTTAGGGACTGAATAGATGGCAGCACCAGAAATGTTAGGCACAATTGCTTTGTTCTGTTCTGGTCATCAATGGGAAGTCCTCACTCTACGAAGGGATGCTGCTGAGGCTCCATAGGGATGGCTCCAAGTTGTGATACATTTCAGTATTTCTGTCAGTGATCTCTGGAAAAAAAATGGAGCACTGCTACTAATACTGTGTTGAAGGATCAGTGGAGGGTTAGCTGGAGAGGTGCACAGTGCCCAGGTGGCCAAGAAGGCCAATGGCATCCTGGCTTGTATCAGAAGTAGTGTGACCAGCAGGAACAGGGAAGTAATTGTCCCCCTGTACTCAGCACTGGTGAGGCCGCACCTCGAGTACTGTGTCCAGTTATGGGCCCCTCACTGTAAGAAAGACATAGAGGACCTGGAGAGTGTTCAAAGAAGGGAAACAAAGCTGGTGAGGGGTCTGGAGCACAGGACTTATGAGGAGCGACTGAAGGAGCTGGGATTGTTCAGTCTAGAGAAGAGGAGGCTCAGGGGAGACCTTATTGCTCTCCATGACTACCTGAAGGGAGGTTGCAGTGAGCTGGGGGTCGGCCTCTTCTCTCGTGTGACAGTGACAGGACTAGAGGGAATGGCTTCAAGCTGCACCAGGGAAGGTTCAGGCTGGACGTTAGGAAATACTACTGCTCTGAAAGGGTGGTCAGGCGCTGGAATGGGCTGCCCAGAGAGGTGGTGGAGTCACCGACCCTGGAGGTGTTCAAGGAATGTTTGGATGTTGTGTTGAGGGACACGGTTTAGCGAGAACCATTGGTGATGGGTGCATGGTTGGACTGGATGATCCTGTGGGTCTTTTCCAACCTTAGTGATTCTATGATTCTGTGATTCTATGACTCACGTGACAAGCCAGGTCAGTTCAGGGAAAATGCTCAAAAATGAGCTGAATGTGAAAGCACAGCACCAGGAACAAAGAATACAAGCCATATTTGCAACAGAGATTTTCTCCCGCCTCAGGTAAACCCTTCATTAAGACACTGCCTACAGAAACTGCAGGTGTTTTGCTCTTGGGCAGGGCATGATGGTGGATGCTTTCATGGCTTCAGTTTTAAATGTGGTTGGGATGGAAAGAGATACGTGTCACTGAACACCTGCAAAGAGTTTTCCAGTCTGATTGCCTTTTATGGCTCTGTGACATCAGGAATTTATGCACTATGCTCTGCTTAAGCTAAGTGTCAAACTTTTCCACTTTCAGCATCAACACCCAGAAGGAGATTTTAGGCTCAAGAGCATAGTACTCTTCTGGGAAAGCAACAGAAGAGCACGAAAAACTCTCAGTGAGAACTGGAGGCCCATCTCAGCTCAAGGTTCTCAGGAAAATAGTCGGTCAAAGATCCTTGTATGGATAATGATAACAGAAACGGGTTGTGACTATGAGTAAACTGTAGGAGTTGTAACTGAGGAGGAGGGTCACCAGTGAGAGCAGTATAGACCTGTGATGGCAACAGATTTACACATGATTTCTGAAAGGAAATGAGTAGTGAGGTGGTGACATTCACAGATGACACAGTGATTCTAAAAGGACAAGCTTACCTGTGAAGAACTGCAGAAGATTATTGCACTCAGAGATTGACATTACAGCAGCAGATGAAACGGAACACAGATAAAGGCATAGTGGGGAAAAAAAACACTTTAACTTTACATATAAAATGATGGACTTGGAGCTGACCACTACAGTTCAGAAATGGAATCAGCAATTAACGCAGATAGATTGCTTAAAGGGCTGCTGAATTCTTATTACTATGCAAAATAGTAAATTGGCTGTTAGGAAGTACAAGGAGTAGAGAACTTTTATTACCCAACCCTGCTCTAACAGAGACATGCCTGCATCTTGAATAGTATGTGAAGTTCTCAAAGAGGTTACAATAGATGAGAGGATGATTGCAAGAAGGACCAAAGAATGAGGAACCTTCAACTTTCAGCAACTGTCAGATGAGATAGAGTTGTATAAAATGAGCCATGTGGTGAAAAAGTGAATGGTCTTCATTGTTCTCTGTATCTTCCAATATAAAAACAATGCAATATCAAAGCTAGCAGTTGGCAAACCCAAAAGAAAGAAGAAGTGGTGGTCGATGCCCAAGAACCAATCCACTTGGACTAAGTTCCACCCTGAGAGCCCTACATATTGAGCTCACTGGAAGGGAGACTGAAAGAGATGGTATGATAGTGACGCATGAATACCTTTGAGTGAAGGAACACCAAATACTTGAAAACCCAGTAGTCAGAAATGGAAAGGCACAATAAGAACTGAAAACCAGGGAAATTCCAATTAAATACAAGGTAGAAATTCCTAACAGTGATTGTGGTTAACCACTGGAAGAAACTACTAAAGGGAAGTGGTGGATTCTCCATCTCTTATTGCCTTCACACCAAAAAATTCTGTCTTCCTGGAAGACCTGATTTGGTGCAATGCAATATATTGGGCTCAGCACAGGAGATCTGGACGTATTCCAAGGGCTTCAGATATTACAAAACTCAGGTTAAGCGATCTTACCATCTTTTCAGGCCTTTACCTTTACCAGTTTAACTCTTGCAGGAGTCTGTTTTATGCAGGGGGACTGCAGAGTGAACTGAAATGGCGAAGGTATGAAGGGAGCTGGATTGAGTAGCCCTTCTCCTCCAGGAAACCCCCCATAAAAATAGCTCGGAGAGAGTTAAGCTTTCAAAGACCAACCTATCAAAAAGCAATCATAGTAAAACACTTCAGAAAATTACACTGGTAAATCAGTTTATAGACACAGAAACACAGTTAATATTCCTCTAATGCCCATAGCTCTGAGCCATTTGTCCCCAACACTTTCACAGTGAACCAGAAAACTGCAATTTCATGCACCGTATTAATTTCCAACGCAAATGGAAAAAGTACAGATGGCCCATACATGGCTAGGAAACCACTTCCCACCTCTTGCTTTCAGTCCACTAACCAACACAAGTGCCTTCCCTCAAGAGCGCGGTGCAACAACTCGCTGCTTCTCCATCTCCTTATATATTTCACAGCAGTGCTCTGTTGGTTTTTTTCCATTGCAAATGTCACCACAAAACACATAGCTACTGCTTTTCAAACCACACCAGAGCAGCACCACCTAGGAGCACCTCTTGTGCTCACCTTAAAGAAGGCTTCATGCTGTTCAAGCTAAAGGATTTACTGTAATTATATCTACGGCAAGAATCTGTGATGAATTATGCAATCCTTGTTGCTACAGATGAATTGCACCAATGGATCGGGAGGGTGTGGGGTCAGAGTCAAGCTTAGAAATGGAAAATGCAAACTCTAGTGTTTTAAAATGTTTAGGTTTAAAGTGGCCAAGATTTCAGAATTTCAAGCATATTTTTTTAATCTTTGTTTAAGCCGGGATTTGGGGAGGGGATTGGTTTTGGTATTTAGATTATTATTTTTTTCTGTAACGGGATTATTCTTTTCAGTAACTGTTAAGTCGCCACAAGCTTGTTGCCTTTTTTGTGCAGGAATCAGTTAAGCATCACAGATAGAGAAATATTATTACAACCACTTCACAGCCTACTTTGGCCAAGACTAGGACAGGAGTGCTGACTCTCAGTCACCTGCTTTCACAGCTAAGCTAATAAAGTGGGTAGAAAGCTAATAAACAAGGGCACCATGTACATTTACCTTCATATAACAGTACTTATCCTGTGCTTGTGCTATATGCAGGAGGTCAGAGGACAAGATCACAGCAGTCTCTTTTGGCCGCAAGGCCAAGGAGCATGAGGCAACATTCAATAACCTGCATCAGCTTTGATGAACTGTTCTGCAAGATTGAAAGCAACGCAACCAGAACTAATGTGCACTGTGGGCAAAAAAAGATGTCAGAGCACAGCTCGTGATGGCGAGGTTTCTAATGCATAAATACTGAATGGGAGTCTTGGCTGTGCGGTTCATGAGACCCTTTTGGAACAGTTCATCATGTCCCCAGACCATTCTGGCTAGGGCTCTTACAGAAAGTCAGGAACCACTGGGCACTGTAGCTTCCTTCAAGCCTCTTGGTGACCCCAACCTCTACCTCTTAAATATACAAATACACATATATATAATCAGATTCTATACATCAGCTGCTATTCAGCAACAAAGTTTTTAAAACAAGCAAACAAACTCTGTACAAGCTCCATAAAATAGCTCTGCTTTTTCTGGTATTGATTTTGCTTATTTTGAAGTTAAGCATATCCATAAATATGCTCTGTGCTCCCTTGAGGTAAGTCTCATAAGGTATATTTAAAAAAAAAGAGAGAGGAGGAGGAATTTTTTGGCAGCAATTACCATCTCAGATAACCTGCCTGGGGTTGGGAAAGTGTGCCAGCAATCTGCTCAGAAATAGCTTTCATTCGGGCTGTTTATTTTCATATGCTTTGTCTGACACTTTACTGCTGTGGCTGGGTACTTAACTGTCAGCTTCCATTAAACGCTTTGTCAGCTGTTCCCACTCCAGGCAGAAACCAAAATTATCATTCATCTCCCATTATTCATTAAAGTCAACCCGCTGGCAGGAAGCAAGCAGGATGACAAAGGAAATCGTCCTTGTGCCAAATGGTGAGATTTCTTCAGGCTCCTTTGCTCCAGTGCTCCTCCATCCCTCATCCCTTTCCTCTCTGGACTCCCCAGTCATCTCACTTGCTTGTGTCAGTTAAGTGGGGACCTAATCTGACATACTTCAAGGTGAAACTGGAGGTCTGAACTATGCTGCAGCAACCCCCAGAATTATGGATATTCTGCAGGAGAATAATGTGTTTGTTCATATTAGTTTGAACTATCACAGTATCTCTTGCTGTGGCAAGATAATGGGTACAATACATACATGGGATGCTAAAGGAATGGGGATAATTTCTTGCTCTGTTGTTTTGTAGTGCATTGATGGGTAAAGTTTAAAAACGTGTTTAAACCAAGTTTTCCAAGTTCTGATATATAAAGAGAAATAAAAAAGGATTTGAGCAATCTCAGAAAAGGCAAAATAAAACATGTCATTTCAGGTCAAGTGGAACATTTTATGATGTCCCAGACTGAACCTTCCTCTTCCAAATTGAAAAACCTGGTCCAATCCAAACCAATGCGCCTGTCTCCCCACTATTTTAGCTCACACTTTGAACCAAGGAATCCATTTCATGTATTGCTCTAATTATGCTATGGTTTCTTTTAATAAGCAGATGTGGAGCAGTATAATCGTAGCCCCAGGCTACTGAAATGGTGGACTCCAGTCTGGATCTGGACATCACATAAATTTGCCCTGTGCCTTGCCAAGGTCCCAGACTGGACATTTCACAGGTTCCTGAAGGAGATACCATGTTTTTTACCACTTATGTGGGGTCTCAGCAAGCAGCTGCAGGGCCCTGTCATAGAGGAGGTACATACCACCAAGCTGCACCAGCACAAGCAAAGCCAGTGTACAGCTCCCTGCTGAGCACTCTGTGCCAAGAATTAGCCAATTCCAGTACAATTACCTTCATTAAAATCTGAGGCCCTTGTCCTCCAGATTGCAAAGAGTTCACTTTTAAAGTAATAAAAGCTCTCTAAAACAAAAACAAGTGTTCGAAAACAGATCTCTATTCCCGTTCTTCTTCCTGAAGAAAAACATTAAATCCTAGCCTATTTGTTCCCACTCATGCTCCTGAGGTTTTCAACCAAAGTCTTGAAGCTGTCCCAGTAGCTCATAAACTGGAGCCCCTTTCTGATTCAAGTGTGCCCTCCTGTTAAAATTTTGGGAAATGGGATGATTAATTGATTTCCATCATCGGTCTCCCCATAAGTCACAAGCCAAGCTGCTATTTCAAGTTTCCATCGACAAAGATTTCATTATAAGAAGCCATAATTTTTAACCGGCGCTGTGCAAACTTTTTAGTCTTCAACCTGAATTAGGCCCATATGTTTCAGAAAAACGCACTGAGAGCAACTTTAGTGGGGAGGGGAAGGGAGCAACTGGTCTATCTCAGTGGCTGAACAAACTTCCACCCACATCAGAGCATAAAGGGGCCCTGAATTGCTCGTCTTAACCCTTATCTAAACAAAATAAATCAAAAATACAATTTTCCGATTGAAGCTGAAGGATTTGCTTTCTTAGCCAAAAAGCAATTTTAAACTCCCTTGCTGAGTAAGCTCTGCCCAGATACTGAACTCCACCGAGAGCTCATGGAGTCCAAGGTGGTATCGCTTAATTCGTCTTCTCGTGTTCTACTTTTGGGACAGCAATGTCCTCAAATAGCACCTGTCACAGGATGCAGTTGAAACCACAGCTAAGTGCAGCATGTATACCTGATGACTGGTAGATCCTTCCTCCAGTGAGTTCCACAAGTATGTCAAAAAGACAGGAGAAATGGGAGAAAAGCAGCATTGCTGTTCTCATTTCACAGGCTAGGTGTATTCCAGTACATAAACCAGTGCCAAGCTATGAGCTTGGGAACCTGCCCAAATAGTCTATACTGCTTTAGGGTTTAGTCCAGGCAATGAGCTAGGGACTGCTCCTGATAACAGTTCTGAGATGGCCACCCAGTTCGATCAGCTCAAAGCAGAGAGAGGGACATGAAGATACAAAGCATATGGAGCTGACCTGTTTTATTTAACTGGACAGAATTCTCAGCAGAGTAGAGGTTTCATCTTCACTGTGGTTCCCAACGAGAGATCTGGAGGTTGGGAAACTAAGAGCCACTCCTGTCGTGATAAACAAGGTCTACTTTCACCATGTTGTTGTTGGACTTGAAAATACCTTCTTTGCAGCTCTTCTCCTATCAGCATATATCTTTGAGACCTTTGGTAATGTCTGATCTGTTGCTGTCTGATTGGGTGACAAAACTGGAGAACAGCAAGATCACTGGGAGGAAGAACAAGAAGTACTAAGGCAATAGCTTAAATAGTTACCATTAAGCTGTGTGGACAAGTGGTGTGGCCAAACTGAAAACTGCTGGACGTAGGGAGGGAAACTAAGAAGTCTGTTTCAGTCTATCTCTTTGATTTGTGATACGGCGAATAATTTCACTTCCATTTTTCATCTGCATAACAAAGATAATTAACATCAGCCTCTCTAAAATGTTCTCTGAGAACTGTAGGAAGAACAAAATGTGCAAGTGCTAGGTGGTAAAGCTCACACAGTTTCTCGTCTAGAGTGCCTTTTACTCTCCAGCTGTCATAAATGAAGGTTACATCACTCAGTAGCATGGGAAACTTGGAGGTAAAATGCAAATTTAGAGTGAATAAAAGGACCAAAGAGATGTGAAGTCCACCCCTCTTGCACTGCTAGGTGTTCCCAATGCTTATCTAAACTGCTAAAAATGTTGGCCTTGTTTCTCATCAGAATTTGAGTCCAGGTTCAGCTTCATTTACTACATTTTATTATGTCTGTCTGTGCTTGAGCAGGACCTCTTCAGCACTGCTGTTTTATCCCTGCCTTCTTTATAAACAAACCGTCTCAAAACTTTGACTTTCACAAGCATGACGGATCAAATCTTCCACTGCAACACATTTTCTCTGGCCCTTAAATCATTTTCCTGCCATTTTCTGCATTTTCTCTATGCACCTTAGAGGCATGCCTAGAAGGCATTGCCCATTGTGAAGCAAGGTGTAATCAGGTACACAGATCCACGCCAGGGACGTTCATCTCGGGGTGCCAGTTCACATCCCATCTCATGGTTCAGAGGTGGAGCTGCTCTTCCCTGAACCTCCTGACATAGGAACTGTGCTCAGACCAGCCTCTAGGCTTCTCTCCAAATTTCCTCCAGGTTTCTCTTGCGTTTTCATTCTAGGGTAGTTCTGTCCAAAGGCACGCTCCGATCCCAGGGTTAGCAACCCTACCTCAGCACACTCTTCGGTGATGTCTGAGTCTTGGGAATTGCAGTCAGTCAGTAGCAAGAGGGGAATTCAGCCAACCCTGTTAGTTCTGGAGGCTGACCTTGCAGGACAAATCTCCGTGGAGCTGTTTTTGCATCTCCGGTGCTGGCACACAGACATGTAATGTAGTATATGCCCTTCCCTCTGGGACACTCCTCCGAGAGTTCATTCCTGGCTTAGCTGGAGGAGCTGGATTTTACATTATTAGGTATTGAGTTGCAACATGAAATTACCAAAATGTAAAACATGGGAAAACATACTGTAAATCACTTATTGGCAGGTCTCTCACCTCTTTACAAGTGCAAAACTGGATACGTTTGAGTCTCTTGGAATTTCCAAATTAGAGCCCAGAAGACCTTCCTGAAGAAAGGTATTTTCTACTGGCACCGAAATAATTTTATCTGAGCTAAACAACAGAGTTAATGTTTCAGCATTCACGCAGCCGTTTACAGGCTACAAATCCAAATTTAATTTCACCTCCTTGTTGTACTGTGGTTCTGTTATTATTACTTTTTTACGAATGTTATTTTTCTTGTAACTCTCCTGCTTAGGCTTTTCATAGACCCAAGGGACCGACAGTGAGAATGACGAACCTTTCACCTTCAGGTGAAAACACTGATATCCTTAATGGACTTATCAGGAAGTGAATGTGCCTGAACAGAGCAAACATATGTTCTCACTGTTGTGATCTCCGGCCCTTTTGTCCCCACTTCTTGCTACTCCCAGCTCATGGTGACAAAGGATGTACTGATGTGAGAAAAGAGTGATTTTGTGGCTAAGGCACTAAACTGGGAATCAGACTCCTATGATTTATCCCTGGCTCTGCCACAGCCTTTCTGCATGACTTCAGGCAAGCCACTTAATCCCTCCATGTCTCAGTTCCCCACAAATAAAGTGAATTTTCTCTTTTTCTCAGTCCCTTAACATTCTACTCTCTGGAGTAAGAGAGATCTGGCAGGGGATCATTTGACCGCAGTACACGGTAGCATGTGAGTGTGTTGAGTGTGCACGGGGTTGGCTCATGCTTTCATACGGGCAGGGAAGTAACGTGCTTCTGGTTTCAGAATTTGTCTGTTTCCATGCTTGGCTGTGAAGATAAGGTCACAGACTGAAGGGTGGTTCCTCCTTGCCCAGAGAGGTTGGGGATGCCCCACCCCTGGAGGCATTCAAGGCCAGGCTGGATGTGGCTCTGGGCAGCCTGGTCTGGTGGTTGGTGACCCTGCACATAGCAGGGGGGTTGGAACTACATGATCATTGTGGTCCTTTTCAACTCAGGCCATTCTTTGATTCTATGAAAACAATTTAGATTTTGGATCACAAATCACAGGACTCAGAAAGCAGAAGTAAATAAATAATCTATAAGCATAATATCCTTCAGATGAATGTTTCCAAAATGCATCTGACTTGGACTCCAAACATGATATTTCCTGTGTGGAAGGAGTTCAGAGGACTCCATTGAAATCCAGCAGTCCACAGGTGCAAAATGGACAATTTCGGGCCCCAAATCAAAATATGCCTTTTGCATGAAGTTTACTCACCAAGATGCATGGTAGGTCACAGAAAGACACACTACAGCATTTGCCTGAGACAGGGAATGATGGTGACATCAGAAAAGACCTCCCAAAATTCACAGCAGGTTTTTCCCTTCTGCTTGCCAAAGCTACAGCTCAGAACAGATAAGTAGGTTTGTTAAATGCAACTTCTTCCATTTAGAATCATCCAAGCCTAGAATGGTTTGGGAGGGACTCTAAAAGACATCTAATTGCAACACCATGCCATGAGAAGGGACGTCTTGCCTTGCATCACATTGCTCCAAGCCTCATCCAACCTGACTTTGAACACCACCAATGACAGGGAATACAGAACTTCTCTGGACAACTTGTTCTCCTGCCTTTGTATCCTCACTGAAAAATTTGTGCAGATAAGGTTGCTTTCTTGATGTTGCTATGATCGGTTATAAAAGAGGGGAGATTTAGGCTGGATGTAAGGAAGGAGCTGTTTGCAGGGAGGTGGTGAGGCACTGCACAGGGTGCCCAGAGGTGGTGCTGCCCCGTCCTGCACACAGCCAAGGCCAGGGGACGGGGCTCTGAGCACAGACAGCTGTGGTGTCCCTGTGCACTGCAGGGCTGGCACTGATGGCCTTCAGGGGTCCTGTCCAACTCAAATCATTTTATGATTCTCACTCTGAGTAAGAGATACAAATCTGCTGGCTTTGCAGAGAGCACTCCAGATCCCCAGGATTAGCAGGTCTTTGTGTGGAAAACTCAACATGAGGCCGATGTCCCACAGGAACTCCTAGATCACAGCACTGGTTATGGAGAACACTATATCTTAGCGCTCAAATTTTGATGATGCTCCAGGAGATAAAATACAAAGTTATCCACATGCCATCAAATGTTTCAGGCATTTCAGAATACTATTCACTGATTCCCTCAGAAATTTATTAGCTCTACCAATATTTTCTTTCTTAGTTCTGTAAAGCAAGCTCCAACTCAGTTAGTATGGACTATGCAGAGCCTTGAAACCACATGTTTATTTTCCTAAGTTATAAAAAGTTTATAAGGGTAGCTGGTATCCTTATGGGCCACTGTACTGTGATTTGCTACTGCATTCCACACTGATACAGAAGAGCTCTGTGTTTTATACCAGAGGGAAATCCTACTGATACAGCTTTCCAGCAGCCAACAAGAGTACAGACGCCTTCAAAAATATATCCCTGATAAAAAGTAAATAACTGAAATGGCAGAAAACATCACTTCTGACCTTGGGTATCACAACATCTGCCCCGTGATACACCAGTGAACGTTAACAACAGTCTGTTCATGCCAGTCATTGTTCTTTTTATTAACTGGATCACCATTCCTACCTGAAAATGCTGTATGTTCTATGAAAGTACTGTGCAAGGACTACCTTGTACTTTGTAGCTAGCTAACATCCTGTCTCAGGCTTCTGGTTTGCCCAGCTTCATGTTTCTTCACTAACCTGAAGAGGTTTTGGTCAATTTATACCAGGGAATCAAGAGACTGTTGTTCCCTTATCTCTTAAAACAGTGAGTACACAGCTGCACAACACAAAGAATTAGGTCAGTAAGTTGCTGCAGTTGTCTGTAGGGAGACACTGAGAGCAAACAAGGTAGATTTCAGGAGAGAGCCTGGAATGTGTGAAGAGTTAGCAAAATTGACATAGATGAAATAGCGAAAATAAGGAATTTTACAAATCCCTAAACCACAATGGTTGGATTAGGGCCCTTGTCATACAATTCTTGGGCATGCGAACAATCCCTTTTTCAGTTGAGTTCATTTCATTAGCTTCTCTCAGCTATATAAATACTCATACTCTCGATGGGAGAACTCACATCAATAAAGCAAGCAGGGATTGCAAACCAGTTTTAGTGGAACAAACCCAACCCTTGACTTTGATTGCATCCCTCACTCCTCTAAAAAACTCAGTTTCCAGCTAGAATGAGCCCACAATCCCTGTGGAGCTTTCTTTCACCACTTGCAAGCACAATCCCAGTTATTTGTCTTGTCAAATCCAAAGGCGAACAGGACTCTTCCAACCTCTCCAGCTTCACCTCCCTTAGTAAAAACAGTGCTGGGCCTCAAGCAGGCCAAGTCTGCCGTCATTTGGAACTCCTGGGCATTGCTCTGCTCTGATTGATAGATCCCCAATGGGGTTATCATGCTCGCATCCACTCCTGGCATGCCTCAGCCAACAAGCAACCCCTCTGAAGTCAAAATACCACTCATTGTAATACCGTGAGTAATGACAATGGTATCAAAGCAACAATTACTCCACTTAGTACTCAGCTGTAAATTGTTTTCTGATTAGGCTCTTGGCCAGTGGTCTATGACACAATTACACTGTGTTGACCGTGATTAATTCATTTAATTCTTTTAATGCCATGGAAAATTGCCCCTTTACATTTCAGATTCTCTTATAATTTTGATGGAGTTTTTCTTCTGCTTCCAACTCCCCCTGTTCATCCCCATTAACAGCAGAACACAGCCACAAGCAGAACTGAAAGCAACAAAAACCTGCTTAAAAACAAAATAGTGCTGGGGATCCAAGTAGGATTTTGCCAACAATGTATTTCTTATAATGTGATGTAATTCTAAACCAGGTAAGGCAATGTAGGTTGTGAATGAGACAGAGGAGTACAACCTGAAAGCAACTGAGCAACCGACTGAGACTTAACAGATATTTTTATTAAAAAGCACACAATATTTCTTCTTACAACACATTAAATGTTCAATTTTTCACTGTAAATTCAGCCACTTTTGTCCTGAGACACAGAAACATCTGGATTTTTGAGTCTTCTCTCTTTTTTTTTAATTTACAAAAATACACACATCCAGAAACAGGTATAAACCCTTCACTAGAACTGAAAGAGTTTGGCCTCATTTTCAGTACATGGCTACTGCACACATGTTCAGGTTTCATGTGGTTCACCCTCTCCCTGTCCAGGTGTACAGGGAGAAGAAAAGGGAGAAAAAGGCTTCTCCCCAAGGTGAAGGATACAAAAAGGTGAATTGAATCCAACCATCAGCCCCAGCCTGCTGAACTTCATCATTTGCACTGGACACCTTCTGCTTCTCTACAGAGTAGCTGAGAACAGCTCTTGGCCCAAAGAGCGGTTAATGTCTGGTAGGCTTCTAAAATCTCATCTGAAAGGCTCACGGAAGGAAAACTGCAGAGAGAAAAGTTAAGGTAGATTGGTCTGGGAAGGATTAGATCAGCAGATACAACTATTTTAGCCTGATACTTCAGTTCGTGGCTTCTTATGTTAGTGCTTCTCATCCTACCCACAATATGCAACACAATCAGGGCATCTAAACTGAGCCTGTTGTATTGAAACCTCTGCTGATGTGCTTTGCTTCTACAAATATCCATCCGACTGAGCACATATCAGGTCAAGGCTTCACAGTGCACTGAAATGGAGGTGGCACGAACCTTAATTCCGTGTCCAAAAGTGGGAAACAAAGTAGGAAGACAAGGATGAAGCTGGAGAAAAATCAGCTTCCCCTGTTCCCTGTTATTGCTTCTAAAGGCTACAAAATATCTCTGAAGAGCTCTACAAAGAAGAGAAAATAAAGACACCAGGCAATTTGTGTTCCAGTTAATAAACTCTTCCTTCTGCAAGGTGAGACCAATGGAGACACTTGGTCTCTAAGTGTAGCAGTGCTGCAGCAAGGAGGGGTTGCTGGAAGGAACAGCAGGATTTGCATCTGCAGGGGGGAGGAAAACCCTTTTAAAGTGGAATAAGAAATACGTTTTGCTTTGTTTTGTATTGGTTTGTATTTTTAAGTACAGAGCCAGGAGCATTTAAAAAAAAAAGGTTTTATGGGACAAAAAGCCAAGGACACCTGGAGTGCCTCGATGCACTGGTTCTAACAGGAACCAAGTCCAGCACTGAAGCACTCACATCAGTGTGGAAGGCATATTTCACCCAGAGCTAGGCATCACAGAAACCATCTGCAGGATAAGGAAATTCTAGTGACATCCCAAACAACTTGCTCTCCATATCCCTTGTAAGCACATGCTTGTTCAACATGAACCCGTGAATATTAAGACTGCCTTTTCTGGGGAAAGGGAGAGACCTTTTAGATTGTAATATAAGTGTAATGAAATGTAATACAATATATAAAAATGTGAAACTGGTTTCTGCTGCAGCTTTCTTGCACAGCATCTTGCCATTCATACGTTCATATGCATACGTGAGATATGCACATATATATTCTCATGCATAAGAGCACTGTATTATTTAACTTAAAGCATAAACATGTGCTTAAGAAAGTCAAGTCTGACAGCCTGGAGACCTAATCTTTCCATTAGCAGCCTTCCATGTCTATTACCTTGTCTCACTGGATTTCCTTCTATGTCACAGTGAAAAAGGCTTTTGCAGCAGAACAAGCAGAAGAACACTGAGATTTACATAAAGACCATGTTTGATGTTTCAGGAAGCAGCCGTGCTGTCGGCAAAGGGATGGTTTTATCATAGAGGAGGAATCTCAGCTGCAATCATCATTCTTTTTCACAGCAGATTGCTAGGAGACTTTTACTTCCTTCACTTGTAATTTATCCGGCTTAGAGATTTACACGAGAGGGCTGAATTTAATATTGAGCTTCATATGTACTTTGAGTGTATTGCAAGATCTGGAAAGGCAAAGGGAACATCAGGAGCAGTTGTCCACATAGCAAAGGGATGTCATAGAAGGGTGACATCCTTTTTCCCACTCAAATTGCCATCTCTAAGAAAGCCACTCAAGTGGCTCACCACTTAGGTATTAATACCACATCTAATTCAAATGGCTGCAGGACAATAAATTGTACCTTAAGCATTTTATTAAGTGCTATGCTAACTAGCACAGAGTTACTTTTAGGGGACTCTGCTTCATTGAGTTTCATTATCAGGACTGAAAACTGAATTGCGCTGTAAGGACTGAAACTGGATCATCAGCCTTATCATAGAATCATAGAATCATAGAATGGCCTGGGTTGAAAAGGACCACAATGATCATCAAGTTCCAACCCCCTGCTATGTGCAGGGTCGCCAACCAGCAGACCAGGCTGCCCAGAGCCACATCCAGCCTGGCCTTGAATGCCTACAGGGATGGGGCATCCACAGCCTCCTTGGGCAACCTGTTCCAGTGCGTCACCACCCTCTGGGAGAAAAACTTCCTCCTAAAATCCAACCTAAACCTCCCCTGTCTCAGTTTAAAACCATTCCCCCTTGTCCTATCACTGTCCAGCCTTGTCTATTAGGAGTTAGGGAATGGAAGGCCAATAGCCACAGCTCACTAACCAAGTAATGTGGGAATAAAATGAGAACTGGAAGTGAGACACGGAACATCTCAAATGATTAATAATGCAAATAATTAAAAATATTTCTCTTTAGCTAGGTAGATGAAAAAAGAACACTCATAGTTTGAGTAGAACTGAAGACTGAAGAGGTTAGGGCTGTCTTTCTCCCGTCAGTGATGATGACGAACGTTCCTGGACCCTGCAACAGCAGCATCAGCACATCCAGTGTGGATATAAAGTCTCAGCTGGGCCCTGCAACTTGGCAAAAAGCTGGAGAGCTGTGTAAGTTTGGGATTCTGCGAGTTTTAATAAAGATTTTCAGAGTATTTTCATCTTTGTCTCAGAGGTCAGTCTGTTTGCCAGATGTCAAGCCATCCTGCATAGTACAGGGGGCAAAAGAGCTGCTCAAATAAAGGTTGTCAGAATTTTTATGCATTTTTCTTATTTTGGCTGACATTTTCTGAAATTATTCAGCCCGAGGCAGACGCTCAGCATGAAGAATTTAAATCCAAATGGTTAAAGCCTGGCAGAGCTCTGAGAAACTGAAAACAGAGTCTTGTAATGGGAAGTGTCAGACAACCTTAATAATAGGCAACCAGCCCCGTCTGTAGTATGCATTGTAATACACTGATGATTGATGATATCAGACTTGAAATTTCACAGTTAAATAGCTACAGTGCTGTTAATCCTCCCTTGTGAAGAAGAACAGCATTAAAGTCCATCTGGAATGTATGTACAGCCTAAGATTGTGCTCTGAGAGAAATGTAAGATTGTGCCCATCACAACAAAATGAACTGAGAACAGAATTCACCTTACTTCTTAAAATAAAGAGTAAAACTTGGACATCGGTGATTGAGCTGACGTTGCATACCTCAGTTCAATGACCAGCATGGGGTATGGCAGCTTCCACGTCTTTAGAAATCTGGGGGTAGCATTTTTTTCCCCATTAAGTGAATATTTGCCACAACTTACTCCCTAATTGATTGGGTTCAGCTTCCATCTGGACATTCCTATGATTGAACTTTACAGACCTAAATGGGCCAGCGCAGTGCATTTCAGGGTTGAATGGAAGAGAGTCAAGAGGAACAGAGCGTTAAATACATGCACCTGGGTGTTTGTACTGGAAGCATATGCAGCAATCTTTCACTGAAGTGAGCAGGAACAGCACCACGTGATGGCTTGACCAACACAGCTCAAATTTTGTTATTCATGAATAAGCCTGAGGGCAAAAAAGTTCATAATGATATTTGTCCAAGCAAGAACTGCGTAGGAAACTGCACTTAGCTTAGAGCTATTCCCTTAGCAGGAAAAAAGGGCTGCATTTGAATACATTATTTGAATACATTTCTGCTGAATTATTCCATTAGCTGTAGTCATCATAATTCTATCCTGATTTTTATGTAGCATACATAAGAAATGTCTTCTTTCCATATTGCATCTCCACTCAATTTGTTGCAGCTGGAGACAGCGATTTTAATGAATCTGATTGTCTGACCAACATCTATCAGCTAACATTTGCTACAGAGCTGCTGCAAACACAAGCAAAGCTCACTATGAACATGAATTGTGAGAAACATTTTCAAACTGATGCACGAATAGATCTGCAGACAAAACCAACGCTACTTGAAGGAGAAGTGACTTCATGAAACTACACTGAGAAGGCTTCATCATAGAAATGGAAAACTCCTTGGTACAGTCAGGGAAAGAGCTGAGAACTTTACTATGAGAGTGGTGAGGTGCTGGAACAGCTGCCCAGAGAGGCTGTGGATGCCCCATCCATCCCTGGAGGTGTTCAAGGCCAGGTTGGATGGGGCACTGGGCAGCCTGGGCTGGTATGAAATGTGGAGGTTGGTGGCTCTGCCTGTGGCGGGGGGGGTTGGAGCTTCATGATCCTTGAGGTCCCTTCCAACCAGGGCCATTCTGTGATTCTGTGATTCTGTGAACTGCTGCAAGCACTGCTGGACCTGGAGCATCCCACTGCTGGAGCTGAGGCACGGAGAAATGCACACCACTGTGCAGCTCAGTTTGGGAGAACTCATGCAAATCTCTCCTTTTGCTTTGGTTTGTGTGGAGATATCCCTTCTGAGTTTTGGTTTCCTACGAACTCTGTAAGTCAAAGCAAAAGCCAGCTCGAGCCAATGTGTTTCGCCTGGTTTCAGGTTGAAATCACTCCGTTTCACACACTGTTCATCTGTAACCATAAACTGCCTTAGGTGCACTCAGATCTTTTTTAAAAAATACTGTTTAAAAAAATTCAATTTTTTTTTCATCACAGTAGACCCAGAAGTCTAAGACTCCTACAGTCTCCCAAACCAGATCGTAATGGATTCATCACAAGAGAAATAACTAGAAATAACACTTGCATTACATTGGTGCTAAGAATCATAGAACCACAGAATCACGGAATGGCCTGAGTTGAAAAGGACCACAATGCTCATCTAGTTCCAACCCCCTGCTATGTGAAGGGTTGCCAACCACCAGACCAGGCTGCCCAGAGCCACATACAGCCTGGCCTTGAATGCCTCCAGGGATGGGGCATCCACAGCCTCCTTGGACAAGAAGAGCTGGCATAACCTGCTAGAGAGAAAGGGACAAGTTTGCCCTACATGCACACTCAGACACAAGCTCATCTGGTGACAACTCTATGCTGAAGATTTACTCTTCACCCCATTATTGCGCATTCTTTCCCTTTTCACTTCCCCCTCTACTTACGACTGCATTTATAGTGTCCCTGAATGAAAAAAACCTGAAAATTAGAAAATCCTACAACTGTAGTATACTCCTACTCTGTTACATGTTGGCTTCAAGCTTACTTCACAAGTTTCCTTCATGAGGACTGGCTCTACGAAACAAATCTTAGGCCTAATCATGGAATCATATAATGGCTTAGTTTGGAAGGGATCTTAAAGATCATCCAGTTGCCAACCACTAGATCAGGCTGTCCAGGATCCCATTCAACTTGGCCTTGAACACCTCCAGAGATGAGGCACCTACAACCTCTCTGGGCAACCCGTAATAGGATGGGGATTCTTGTTTTCTCAGATATATATGTATATATATATACATTTAAATTTCAGCATTGATACAAAAACATAAGAGGCAAGGAAACAAGAAAAGAAAAAAAAAGATCGGAAACCAAGATTTTCCAGTGTGGGTGCTCAGAGAGACTCCTGAGTCAATGCAAATGAGCAACATATTTATCCAGCATGCTCAGTGCCCACTGAGGTAACTGTGGGTCACTGCACTGTAAAAAAGTCAGGTCTGCTTCCTTGAGATGGGTTTAGTCTCGTGTCACATAAGAGTTGAATCAACCAAAGAATTAAACTGTAGCCATTCTAGGTTCACTCCTATAGTCAACAGCAATTTATCTAAACATTTCTGATATTTACCGTTATGTGGGGTGGGTCCCACTCTAAAAGACTCTATTTACTTGCAGAGATTCTAAACGTCGAGGTGATACATGAGCATTCATCATCTGCCAGGTGCATCCCACCATAAATAAGTTTAAACACAGCTTGAAGAGCAGCATTCATCAGTATACAACTGTAAGCTAAAGCTAACAAAACAAACTCCTCTGGTACCTTGGTAGGTAGGTAAGAATATGCAGCCATCATAGCTATAAGAAGGAATAAGCCAACTATAGGTGCTGCTGGATGATATGAATTTGAGGAAATTTATTGAGCTAGAAGTGATTAAAAATAGAAAGGATCAAAATCCTCATGGGAAGATAGTATTAAGCAATTCCTTAGCAGAGTGGAGATCACCAAAGCTTATGAAAACAATTTTGGAAAGAGCTAGAGGGAGAATTACATCAGTAAAGGTAGATTAGCACACAGCACTACCAGACAGGAGACATGTCTCAAACTGCTGCCAGTGTCCTACCTGGCTGAAACCAGCCAATGGGCCGTATTCTTCTTCCACTTATCAATTGGGTTGCGTGGGGCTGCTAGCTTTCAACAGTGAAGTCTTTTCTCACATGTTTATCCACACCTCAGAGGACAAACATTTTATGTGGTCTGATAGTGATAGGACAAGGGGGAGTGGCTTTAAACTACAAGAGAAGAGATTTAGGTTAGATGTTAGGAGGAAATCCTTCCCTCAGAGGGCAGTGAGGTGCTGGCACTGCCCAGAGCTGTGGTGCCCCATCCCTGGAGTTGCCCGAGGCCATGGATGTGCCCTGGGCAGCCTGAGCTGAGGGTACTCGGCCCATGGAGGGGTGGGGCTGGGGGGCGGTGAGGTCCCTTCCAACCCAACCACTCTATCACTCTACAGGTCTATGATTCTGTCCCCATGACAGTACCTACCGTAAAAAATGTGAGATGCTGATCATCACATCACCATGAAAGTCGCGTAACAGGAAAATAATCATGATATTCCATCAATCTTCCCTTCCAAATTACTCATTTTCTCCCTTAGGTGCTTGATCTCCCTGAGTCCTCAGGTCCCCAGATGGAGTGCAGATTTTGCCATGACAAAGATGTCAGACAAACTCCTGATTCAGGCAAGCACGAGCACAGTGAGAACCCAGGTCCAACATTTGCTATGAAAAAAACATAATGAAAATGAACTGATACTAGATCTTAAAATGTCAGAGCCTCATAGCTACGGTCTTGGCTTAATCACAAAAGAAGTACATTTCAGGGTGCCAATGAGAAAATTTCCCCTTAACTTTGTCAGGTAAAGCGTGTAGGTGGAAATAAAAAGTTAGAGAGGTTTAAATCTCATCTGTTTTCTGCTCCAGCTTAGGAGCAAAGGAGCAGGGCTCGAGCCAAGGCAGGAACATATGGCTGGTGAGAAACAGATATTCTGAATTGTCATTGTTTAAAATGCTTCTGTGAAAGCGTGGATGTGCCTCAGTGGCTCATCCAGAAAACAGGGAAGAGCTAGCAACTGGTTTAGCTTAAATAGTACAGGGTCCTGCAAGCAGCACGAGGGGGTAGATTAGGCACAAATTTGCACTCATTAGGTCACTTACTCTCCTTAGATTTATAGCTGCAGTGTGGGTGTTTTATATCCCCCGATGTACATTCACAGTCTGTTGCTTTTACCATACTCTTTTTCGTCACTATTTTTAACTCCAATTTTGAATTTCCTATGAAGCTTCTATAATTTTTAATTGATTTTTTTTTTTTTTTATAATAATCAATGGATAAGCCAACGCTATGCCCTGCCTACACGTGAGGATTTGGTAGAGGAATGAAAACTCAGCTTCGGACTCCTTTGCGGTCTTAGCTGTGGAGCCACGGGGCTTATTGAAGACCAGTGGATGATTTGACAAACCTGCCACTGGCATTCTGAAGGATATATATGAGTTCAATGCAGAAAGCACAGAGGAAAGACAGAGGTTAAAACTGAAAGTGAACGAAAGGCGTGGTATTTAAAATGACATACCAACCTCGTTTGAGTTTCACTGCAGGCAGTGCCCTGCCATATTGGTACCAATGGCTGCTTCAAGCAATCAGATGTGCTTCAGCCTCGACCCGTGTTAAAAAGGAAACAAGTCCTTTTCAGATGCACATTCATGTCACCCAACTACTGAAAGGAAAACAGACAACTTATTTTTTTGCCACTCTGATATTTAAGATCTCATGACCACCAGATCCAATCTTGATCTTTTTACAAAAATAACTAACATGCAACTTTAATCCAGAAGTTCTATTAAATTTTACTTACAACTCAAAGAAGTAATGAGAGACTGAGAGATGATGCACAAAGATTATCTTTCCTCGGGCTGCTATGACTGCATTTTTATTCCTCACACCAGTAGGAACAGCAATCTGTGAGTAGTAAGAAGGGTGGCATTGTAGGGGCAGAGAAAAAATATGGTGGGTATCATAAATATGTTTTCGTAAGTGTGAAATGAACAACAACAACAGAAAAAGACAAACTTCTTTTTGTTTTTCTGGTCTTTGTGTGTCTCTCACTGCTGATCCACTCCGGAGCAAAGAATCTGGTTTAATTATGGCAGAGGAATCTGGACAGCATCTCTCTTGCGGCCATTATCCAGGCCTTTAGAATAATGATTCCTGACAGACTTCAGACCTACTGTTAAACACAGAGTAGGATTAACATCCTCAGTAATGCAGATAATGGTAATCACCCCCTGCAGAAGGCAGGCTCTGGACCTTAGCACTACTTCAATCTTAGCTACAAAAGATAAGGAGATCTATTGCTGTGTAGCCTCTTTGGTGGCCTTCTACACCACAAAAGTTTTGGTCATTGTGGCATCTATGAATGGTTCACCAGATGAAGCCTTAGGATGTCAATACTGTGTTATAGGGTTTTTTTAAAAGGGAGTAATTAGGACACTATGGGGACTTGAATGCTTGATATAGTGTATTTCCCACTGGTCAAGCCATTTATGAGTCAAGATTCAGTATGTTTTTTAGAAAATAGCTACTTCGACTTGTTTGAGCATTGACAGTATTTAATTTAATGAATATTTCCAAAACTAAGCAAACAAAACCAGATGAGCATTCTGGGGTGTGTACTTATGCACTGCATTTATGTATTCATATCTACATGAGTGCACGTGTACATACTCACATCTTTCCAGGGCATACGGTTATATTATCTTTAGAAATATAAGTATATACACCTAAGGATAAATGACACACAGAGGAACATGTGCGGTACACATCTATATGCTAATAACAGTCCAGGAGCAGGTCTAGTCTAGTGCCCATTCCTTACAGGCAGTTTAGATGTGACACAGCTGCATGGCAGAATGGGATGTTCATGCATTGATGCGGTTGTGCTGCATCTGAGGGCCTCCAAGATGAGTCTCACCATTACTTAGAATCGTGGAATCATTCAGGTTGGAAAAAACCTCCAAGATTTCCAAGCCTGAACACCTCCAAGGATGGTGACCCCACCACCTCCCTGGGCAGCCCATTCCAGTGCCTGACCACTCTTTCAGAGAAGAAGTTTTTCCTTACGTCCAACCTGAATCTCCCCTGGTGCAACTTGAGGCCATTCTCTCTCGCTCCTTCCTCCCATATGCAATATTTCCTTTTCACCATTTTAGTTTCCTTTCAAACCAAGTTTGCTCTAACTTTAGTATTGCTTTTGGCTCTCCCTCCTTTCCTTGTGTCTAGCCCCATTATAGGAAGGGCTGAAATCCTTGTTACTGAATGCAGCAGTAAGACTGACGGAGAGATTATGTGTGTCTTCCTCTTCCCTGCAGAGGCTATGACCAGGAATTAGTGAGAAAAGTGATGCTTTGGGCCCTGAGTCTGCCATGACCCACAAAGAAGCACAATTAAGGACTCAACTCAGCAAATAGCTGAACTCCATGCTATTTGTGTGCCTTATTAGAAGGTACAGAGGGTCGTCATTGGTGGTGCAGTGTCTAGCTGGAGACCTGTAACTAGTGGTGTTCCTCAGGGGTCAGTGCTGGGTCCGGTTCAACATCTTCATCAATGACCTTGATGAGGGGATAGTGGCCACCCTCAGCAAGTTTGCTGATGATATGAAGTTGGGAGGATTGGCTGACACGCCTGAAGGCTGTGCTGCCATTCAGCGAGACATGGACAGGCCGGAGAGCTGGGCAGTAAGAAACCAGATGAGGTTTAACAAAAGCAAGTGTAGAGTCTTGCACCTAGGGAGGAATAATTGCATGCAGCGGTACAGGTTGGGGGATGACCTGCTGGAGAGGAGCTCTGCAGAGAGGGACCTGGGTGTCCTGATGGACGACAGGTTGGCCATGAGCCAGCAGTGTGCCCTTCTGGGCAAAAAGGCCAATGGCATTCTGGGGTGCATTAAAAAGAGCGTGGCCAGCAGGTCGAGGGAGGTGATCCTCCCCCTCCACTCTGCCCTGGTAAGGCCTCATCTGGAGTACTGTGTCCAGTTCTGGGCTGCCCAGTACAAAAAAGACAGGGATCTCTTGGAAAGAGTCCAGCGGAGGGCCACAAAGATGGTGAAGGGCCTGGAGCATCTCCCCTATGGAGAAAGGCTAAGTGAACTGGGTCTGTTTAGCCTTGAGAAAAGAAGACTGAGAGGCGACCGCCTATAATTATCTAAGGTGTGGGCGGCAAAGTGACGAGGCCAGACTCTTTTCAGCAGTGTGTGGAGACAGGACAAGGGGAAACGGCCAGAAACTGGAGCACAGGAAGTTCCGCACCAATGTGCGCCAGAACTTCTTTACGGTGAGGTGACGGAGCACTGGAACAGGCTGCCCAGGGAGGTGGTGGAGTCTCCTTCTCTGGAGATATTCAAGACCCACCTGGATGCCCACCTGTGTGACCTGGTGTAGGGAACCTGCTTTGGCAGGGGGGTTGGACTCGATGATCTCCGGAGGTCCCTTCCAACCCCTACGATTCTGTGATTCTGTGATCCTGTAGTTTGTCTGGTAAAGAAAGATGTTGGAAGAAGCTTCTGGAGAGGTAAGACCAGCACGTTGCTTGTGTGGGCCATGAGCAACTCTCTGAAATATTCTTTTATCTGTATATGCTATCTATCCAGCCACACTCAAGGCAAAAACTAAGCCTGAGCCCTGCACATTGCTCCTGTTGCTTATTTAGCATGATTGCTACCAAAAGACTCCCGTGCTTCCCATCTTTCAGATGGCAACAGTATCAGGCAAGATTAACCATATTTAAAGAATCACTGGTCTTTCTCATTAGGATCCTGTAGGATTTGGTTTTTCAGAGCTGCAGCCTCTCCAAAGCTGTGTTAAAAATAGGCTTGGTAATACTTTTCACATTTGTAGGCTGTCACAAGCAGTTAGCAGGGAAGAAGTCATTCAAACGCACATGACTTTATAATTAAGGCACCTAACTCTTATAAAACCCATTTTTCACAGAAGCAGTGACTTTTAATAAAGTGCAGTGGAACTGCGGGGGATTCTGTGGTTTCTGTGTGCAGGTCTTGTATGAACATTTCGACCCTCAGCCCTGACCACAGAGACCACAGTCATCAGGAGAATATTTATTTCCACCCCAGCACTTGTCTGGTCCAATGGAGCAGCCCTGGACAGGGGGCTGTGAGGCCAAAGGCACCATCCCTTGCAGGAAGCCTCAGTTTCTCCATCTATAAAGTTGAGATGACTTCTTACTTAGAAGTCTGCCTTGAGATGAAGGGATCCCATAGGATGAGACCACTGGGGCATGCAGAGGTGATACTGAAGATGGAAAGATCAGGCACTGGAATGGGCTGCCCAGGGAGGTGGTGGAGTCACAGACACTGGAGGTGTTCAAGGAACGTTTGGATGCTGTGATGAGGGATATGGTTTAGCGAGAACCATTGGTGATAGGAGGATGGTTGGACTGGATGATCTTATAGGTCCTTTCCAACCTTAGTGATTCTGTGATTCTGTGATTCTGTGATTCTGTGAAAGATACCTGGAAATGGAGTCCAGGAGCACTGACAACTATACCCCTTGCTCTCTGTGGGGCAAAGCTCCCTTCGTTTCATGGCCTCACGAGGAGTAGGACGTGGGACATTATAAACCTGGAAATTAAACTGATGGATCTCTTTTATCCAGGTCAGCAGGAGGATCACATGGAAACACTCCATGCGTGCATTAACAGCAAACTCAAAGTCAGAAAATAGAGGTAAAATTAAAAAGCCATTAGTTAATCACTACAAATTAAATAAGCTTTAAAGGCTATTAATTTCAGTTCACCTGCTCAGCTGACTCAAGGAAAAACATCTGATTATCAAGGTGGTGGTGACACTCAATCCACACTGCAAATTAGAACAGCAAAGGGTGAACTCATTCTTTATTGGCATTCACCAACGCAGGTCACAGGGCGAACAGCATGGATGTGAATACGCTACATGCCAAACATGGGATTTTTGAGATGTTTTTTATTCACCTGGTTCACCAACAGGTCAAATAATCCCCCTTTTTAACTACTCCTTTCTCTGCTCAGGCACAGGCAAAGAGCAGACTGTTGGTAGCCATTTGAACTCTCACCGTGGGATCTCCGTGACAGGTAACAAGGTTTACGGTGAAGGAAAAAGCAATAGATTCATCACTGGCGCTTGCAGGCTTTGACACTGTCTCATATTCACTTTCCTAATCAGGTGAGGGAAACACGGGTCTAGATAAAGCTGTTGGAGGCGGGGGACAAGGCTTTAGATATATGTACCCAGAGAACAGTTATCAATGGTTCATTGTCAAAACAGAAAGCGGTGTTGGAAATCCAGAAAACGCAACTTGGGAGGACAGATTGATCAGGTTACATTTATTAGCCAGAAGAGAGAGTCTTGGTGTTACGAGGTGCACTGGTACGATCTGTCCTTGGTGGTATGACAAGAAGCGTGTTTACACTGCTATAAAGAAAAATTCAAAGCAGACAGAAAAAAATTTATGAGGGTCAAGAACATCGCTAGATTCAGGGCTGCGAAATGTGCATCCGTGGGGGTCTTTAAACACAGGTTGGATAAAATCCTGCTTGGAAAAACAGGTATAAGGACCCCACTATAAGCTTTTGGTGCGCATTTGAATAATGTTCTGAAGCCTGATGTGCTGGGCTGGGCTTTGGGCATCCACATCTCCTGCTTACAGGCTGCTGGCAGCTCTGTGCACCAGACACAGCGTGCAGAGAAACTCCACTCTTGAGATGCTAAAAAAGCCCTGAACTGCTGTTACAGTAGGTAAGCTTGTGGCTTTTCTAGGAGTGACTGTGGCTGTGTGATGGAGAAACATGGGCAGCTGGGAAAAGGCACAGCAGTTAAGGCAAGCGTACAGGGTTGGGTCATGTGAAGCTCTGTGCTTTCCTCAAGGCCATCTCCAGCCTGCAGTGGAACAATGTCTAAATTGTGCGGGTACGAGGTGTGAAGTACTGGAACAGCTCATAGAAACAGAATGACTTGGGTGGGAATGGAACTTAACTTAAAGACCATCCAATTCCAACAATTCCCTGCCATGGACAGGAGCATCCCCCACCAGATCAGGCTGCCCAAAACCCCATCCAATCTGGCCTTGAGCAACTCCACAGTTCCTTGGGTCAGCCTATGGCAGTGCCTCACCATCTTCATAATAAAGAATTTCCTCCTAATATCTAATCTAAATCTGCCTTCTTTTAGTTTAAAGCCATTACCCCTTGTCCTGTCACTACAGTCCCTCCCCAGCTTTCCTGCAGGCCCCTGTAGGTGCAGGAAGGCTGCAAAGAAGTCTCTCTGGAGCCTTCTCTTCTCCAGGCTGAACAACCCCCAACTCTTTGTAACAGAGGTGCTTCAGCCCTTTGATCACAGCATGGGGTCAGATACTGCAGCTCACCTGGTGATGACACAGTGTTCCTCACCCTCCACTTTCAGCACCTGGAAGATGAGCTGATGAGGATTTCCCAAAAAGAATATATTTGACATTTCTTGAGCTGCATCAGAAAAGGAAGCTGGGTCCTCTACCACTCTATGGATTAGACAGTAAGGTCTCACCTGGTGAGTCATTTACCATTGAAGCTCAACAGCCTGTAGCCCAGATCCTAGCTCTTTTGGAGTTACGTAGTTCAATAAATAGTGATTTCACTAGAAAATGGCACTGTTGGTTACTGGGGTCATACATCACATAATATGTGAAATTCATTAAAAAAAAAAAGCAGCCTAAAGTATAAAATATGCCCTGAAATGTAATTTATTTCATTTCTACTTCTCTGACTATATGGCAGTAGCAGGCATTCTTGGGGAAGGTGCTCTGCAGGGATTAACGGCCATGGAGGTTAATAGGCCACAGCTGCACTATGATCCCCAACTCCACCCCAAATTAATGATCTTCTGAGGACATATCCTTAAATTAGAGGAAATGACAAGTTTAAATTGGCATGTGCCACACACAGAGCAGTGGCAAGCCCAACAGTTAGTGTAATTTTTTAATATGGCCATAGAAAACACCTTTTTAATCCTAATAGAATAAATCATGTTCTCAACACCTGGAGTTTACACTAGCCAATCTGTAATAACCTATTAATGCAGAGCAGTTGCACATCCTGTTACGGAATGGCCATATATATAATGGTGAGACCCAAGGGTTGGGGCATTAGCTCCAGCAAGCAAGTTTCACTGGGGGCTGCAGATCACTGCCCTCCAGCAGCACAGCTGGCTGCCTTCATTATCACACAGCAGATGGCCACTTGTTTTCCTCCCTCTGTATCCAAGAGGTTTTCTTCTTTCCTGATCAAGACTTCAGTTCAAGAAAACATTCCTATTTACTGTCTTCCTTTAAGGTAATTAAAGCCAATATCAGGCCAATTTTGTGCTGGATGGATGGTGGATGCTGCTCTGTCCATAGATGCACAAAGTCTTTCTGGTCCTTGCAGAAACACTGCTGGTGGCATGGCCTTGCCCATTGAAATGGATTACTTCCTTCCTCTCAGAGGCTTTGTTTCAAGATGCCAGTGGCATGAGGAAGGCCTTGATGAACTGGTTACGTGCAGGTCCCATTTCCGAGCTATGCCATGAAAGCAGGAGTGCTGCTTTCTTCCCCGCTTACAAGAAAAAGCAAAGTTTTGATTTCAGCCTCGCATCAGTTGGTGATTTTAATGGGGAAGTTTCTGTAGATTTGCAAACAGCATCAGTGGAGAAAACTCAAAATATTAGTTTACATGCAGTACCTTCATTGTTGAGCAGCAAGCAAGTCATAGACATGGAGACACAAAATCAGAGACTGTTTTGACGACCACTGGGGGGTTTACATGAGACCACACTTGAGTTTTCTTGCTTTCAATTGTGTATAATATAAAAGAATTGTGGCCAAACTACAGAGGGAACTCTGAGCCAGTAACTGCTTTCATCGGGACTCAGTGTCTTCCTGAGCTACTAAAATATTTGGGCTTTCCAGATCAGAAGAAATAAACATGGCACTTGATGAAGCAGCTGCTCTATGGCCTTCATTCCCGTTTGCGCAAGGAGAAGGTTTTGCAAAGCCGTGTGACTGGGGCACTTCAGCTTTTCAGTCCCAGAGCTGTTGCAGCTTCTACACTGACATCTTTTCCTCTGACTTTTGGGGTCAATAGGCTTGTCATTATTATCGTTATTATTTTAGAAAGACTGGGTTCACAGGTTCAGTCCAGTAACATAGCTGCTGAATGGAGGCTCTGAGAGGTCTGGATGGGTGCCCAGGTGTCAAAAGCCAATTTCAGTGCCTGTGCCTTCAGTATGAGCTGTTAAATGGGAAAAAAATGTAGTTCTCTTTTCTTAAAAAATCAGTAAATATATAAAATCTGATATTGTGTAAAACTGATCTAATACCAAACGGAGCAGGCAGCTAGGAAAGGCAGCACAAACCTCTTTTCTAGGCTTGGAGTGATATCACCAATGATGCCTTTTACATGGAAGTAAACAGGAAAAGCTGAGCTGGCTGAAAGTCTGTAAGAAACGGGGAGGGAAAAGTCCATGTTTACTAAATGGAAAAGGACAGACAAAGGCAGTACAGAACTAAATGTTATTTTCAACATTCCCAAAAGGGGATGAGACAGCAGAGAGCGTAAAGGCACAACAACACTTAGGAAAAAAAAGCCTCTCAAAGAATACTTATTAGTGTTTCTTTCTGAATGGATTTAGACTCCAATTCCCTCTGTCCACAAAAGGCAAGGAGAGAAAGCACAAGTGGGTCATGGCCATTGGTACAGCTGAGAGCTTTGATAGTTTTTGCCCTTTTTCTCATCGTTACACCAAACCTTTGTCCATCCTGAGAGTGGTCTGACGCATCTCTGAAGATAAACTTCTGAATATACTTACATTTACTGTCCCACAACCCAATAGCTTGACTCCTCCTGGAATACATTAGAATTACACTCTTAGTAGTTGTATACATTGTCAATGAGTCTGGATCAATCACCAAATCCAGAACTACTCAGAGGCAGACTGACTGGTTATCTGGGGTCCCAGTTCTGCTCCCAAGATCAATATGAAATGATGGTTGTGGAGCATGGGCAGCAAGGTCTTCCTAGTATCCAAGAAAAACTATTAATATACAAAAATTAGACAATCTAGTGCTTCTGAGCAGAACCTGGGCCTCTTATATTCCTTTTATCACCTTAGGAAAAATTTATTCTCCAAAGGAGTGGTCAGGTGCTGGAGGGGGCTGCCCAGGGAGGTGGTGGGGTCACCATTCCTGAAGGTGTTCCAGAAACATTTGATGTGGTACTGAGGGACATGGGTTGGTGGGGAAATATTGGTGGTAGGTGGATGGCTGGACTGGATGATCTTGGAGGTCTTTACCAGCCTTGGTGATTCTATGATTGTATGATTAGCTGTTTGATGGAGATTTCAGCTACTGATTCTCTGTTGGGTGTTAAATCAACACAGGGACGGTGAGATAGACTTGGTCACCATGGCTTGCAATGCAGAACTGCTGTCTCATACAGCAAGGAGCCAGCGGCCTCTTCCCAAAGAGAAAGCATTACAAAATGTGCTCAGCTTGCATTTCACAGGTCCCACTTGACAAGAAAATCTTTGTACCATGAGAGCAAGGAGACACTGACCTGGATCTACAGGAAACCTACAATCCCATTAACTTCAAGTAGACTCTCACATGCTGCACCTGCAGTTACCAGTTGCTGATAGTTCCCACCTATGCCCCAAGAGCTACCATTTAATTTAGTGGAAATGTGGCTCAAGAAAATAAAAAAGGATTGCTTCTTCTCTTAAGGACTCAAAACACATCAGATGATTTTGGCTATTTTCCCTATATATCATGTGAAAATTGAAGGACTATCTCTGAACTTCTCAGGAAAGTTTAACAGTAATGTTTTTAATATCCATAAATTTTTGGGTGTCACTTGCTAGGTAAAAAGTTGGATAGGAAAAAACAGGGGGAAATAGCCTATCCATATGAAAACAATAATCATGTAATATTTATTGTCTGGGATTGAAATGTTTCAAATATTCAAAGCAATAAAACGTCAGGAAAAGCTAGACTTCCTGATGTAAAAAGGCCATAAATTTCTTCCTTCATGAGACACGAGGAGGAGGGGGAAAAAAGAAATCAATGCGAGATTTTACACTGAAGAAAGAAAGAAAGAAAAAGAGAAAAAAAACAAATAACCACCCAAAAACCTTTAAGCTAAAGCAGTAGAGAGCCCCCAGAGGGCACAATGCACTCACCTTTGGGAGTCTGAAGGGAGGAACCGGCAGCCAAGAGCAGAACTCATGTGCAATAAAGTGCAAAGAAAACTTCAGACGCGACTCCAGGCAGCGGTGAGGTGGTTCCGCAGTGCCCAATGCTGACACCTCCCTTCAGCATCACAGCACTATGAAAACAGCCACTGCTGCCTTCAGTGCGTACAGTGGGGCTTACTCCCAGCCCTACAAGACCTTTCCCTCTCGAGCAACATTTTATTGCACTTTGAAAGTGAAATAAATTCAAAGACGTATGTGGATTCAGGAACGCCTTTCTCGTGCAAAAGTCAGGCATGATTTTCTCTGAGATTCGTGAGGGTTCATGATCTCCCACAGAACCAACAGGGTGACACTAAACTCTGTGGAAGAGAATAGCGTGTGGTAAAGAGAGAAGGGAAATAAAAAATCACAACCAAATTACATTCACAAAGTAAAAATCTTTATGGGTTAAATCTCTCATTGCAGAGAGTGGCACAACAGAAGCAAGTTTGTGTTTGGACTGGTAAAACCAGAGCTGTTTTTAGAATTCCATCTTCATGAAAAAAACATGAATATATATGTATATATATTCATATGTATTTAATATATATGCATTTTCTATGCCTCTGCTGCTCACCTCTGAATAAAGTTTTAATAACGTTCTCTTTAAGTGCTGCATTAATTCTGCGCTGCCTTTAGGACCACCAAAGAAACCAAAATGCAAAATCCCTCCGGAGCACGCACCAGAAATCCATACCAAAGTGCAAAGGAAACAAGCCCCAACAAAACCAAAATGAATCGAGCATCATCTGCAAGCCCAGCTACCATACCCCTAGAAACAAAACAAACTTCCACCAAAAAAAAACTACCAATGGCAAAAAATGGGCACATTTGGACTTTGCCCCCAAATTGAAAAGTTTGGCTGCTTATTTCAACTTTTATCTTCATTACCACAGCACTGGGAAAGACTGCAACTTGCATGGAGTCCAGCACCTCCTGTCACAGCCGATAGGCAAGCCTTTACCTCTTGTTTGGTTTCACAGTGGTGTGTGTTTGCTTCCAAAGCAACACCAGTGCCTCCACCAGCCCCAGCCGAGCACTGCGATACACTCCCCTGCACCTATTTGGGTACCATGAAAAAAGGTAACCAACTCAGCCTGCTTCAAAATACATCTGGCCCTTAAAATGTGGTAACTCAACCTATTCATCCGCCTAATGAGGAGACCAGCGGGATGTATACAAGGTTGAGGAAGACCCCAAAGCTGACCTCAATCATTAGCGGTACAAGCTCAAGACGTAGAGAAGCCATCTATCAATTTTGCCACCATCCCAAAGAAGCTGAACAAGGGGAGCACCTTCCATGGAGGAGCTGACTTTTGAAGGCATCCCTTCCCAGGTGCTGAAAGCAGCCCTACACAATAATTCGTGTTCTGTCTACACCAAATTCTGCTGAACAGTGAAAATTTAGGATTAGCGAAGTGTTGCTAACATTTCCACAACAGAAATATAAATCCTTTTAATCATAAACTAAGGAGAAGGTAACATGGGGAACACTGGACAGATCCCACCTGGTCTTCCCATCCATTTGGAACAGGTTGCCCAAGGAGGCTGTGGATGCCCCATCCCTGGAGGCATTCAAGGCCAGGCTGGATGTGGCTCTGGGCAGCCTGGTCTGCTGGTTGGTGACCCTGCACACAGCAGGGGGTTGGAACGGGATGAGCATTGTGGTCCTTTTCAACCCAAGCCATTCTATGATGCTCTGATCTCTTTTATTGGAATCATTTACTCAAAGCTCCTGCAGAATTTGCACACGCACAGCAGATACGTGGAGACCTGAGCACAGGGAGGTCACCCTGCTCCTATGAGAGTCGTTTTTCTCCTTCTGCAGTGCCGGTGCAGATTTGCTTTCACCTGAGCTTGACACACAGTTGCTGCCATTTCATTTGCAGATCTGAAGAACTCATGTCAGTACAAGAAACACAGCAGTTTCTTCTTTTTTTTTCCTTGCAGATTAATTAAATACTTATGGAAATGAGAGTTAAGCAGAACGGGTTTGAGCCAACTTGCTTTATTGGCTCTGCCTATCTGAATCCCGCTATGGCTCCAGGTGCAGAGCACCATCCCTCCTTCCAGGTGGAGAGCAACCACCACGCTTTTCAGCTGCGCTTTACTTGCTTCAGATCCAGTTCATTTATTAACATGTATCATTTTACTTTATCTGTGTAAACAGCCAACACTAATTGCATTTCTCTCATTGTTTCTTGCAGATCTCATGTGCTAAGCAAAGGGAGACTGGTGAGGGATCCAAGAGCATCTGGAGCAGGAATCTGGAGCTCTGGAGCTGGAACGAGCATCTTCCTCGTGGTGATACAGAAATCCAGCACTGCATGAAGGAAAGTGCCCACAGCCCATGGAAACACGATGTTTATGTCTGCTCTAGGCCATCGAGTGGCGCATTTCAGCAGAAAGGATTTTAAGCGTTGTCCTGGATCAGGTCCAAACGGAGATCCAGGCAGATACAACGTTGGCCACTTTCTGTCCTAACCCACATGGCTGGGCTGTTTCTGCCACATGTGTCATTCTCACTGGAAGGGGAAGAGCTGAGAGCAGCAGTACGGACTGCAAATCCAGGTTTTCCAAGCCATCCCAGGATCCCCAGCACAGGGCAGTCCTTTAGCCCTGCCGTGCCTCAGAAGAAACGGAGATAACATCACTATCATTTCAAAACGTAGCACTGCAGGGATGAATATATGGAAGGCGGTGGGGCACTGAGACAATACAGCAATCAAAGTTATACTAGGACCGAAGACTGACAGCCCACATCTTCACAAAATCTGCAAAGCATCTGGAGGAGGACCACTCCAGAAATACCGGGATGTTTGTAGGACCCTTGTGCCAACATTTCTGTCTGACTGGAATTAGGAGGAATTATCAATCACAAATACAGAAGGGAGTTATAAAGCAGAAAATGAAACTGTATCATTATAATTTCAGTTCTTGATTTCCCCTATTTATCTTTCCAGTTCTCTTCCACTACTAATCTATCTTGTTTAGGAAAAATAGTATGTAAGTATAGCAGAGCTTGATTACTGAGAATAGCTATTAATGTTGCGTCTCGGAGTGCTCTCTAGGCAGTTAAAAGACTTTTAACAATAAAATATGAAGGTTTCCTTCAAATTTGCAGTCAGCTGCCTTTTAAAAGTTTGTTTCAGTTGCCAGCATTTCAGTGATTTATGGAAGTTAAAGTATCTGATTATTGTCTCCCCACAATAGATGAGAGCTGTTTTCTCGTACTGTTTTTTAAAAGCAACATCATTATCTTAAGGAGGGGGGGAAAAAAGCGATATGAGAAGATACAGCTTTCAAAATAGTTTTGTAAGGCATCTGGCCTTATTTAAACCATCACATTTACATTCAATTCCTTCAGGGATGGCTCTGTTGCTTTGTGCTGGCTCCGTGCTCTCCGAACAAAGCCCTGGACTTAACGTGTGCCACCACGGTTCCCCACTTGTACTGTCTCTCTCCATGGATACATTGGAGAGGCCTAAAAAATCCATTGTTGGGCAAGGTGATTCACTTCTAGGCCGAAAAGAAAAAACAACAAACCCTAACAGTGTAAGTTTCAACTGGTAGTTAGACTTGTGACAAATGTCACTATCTATTTGTTCTTTAGTTACAAGTAGAAGTGTTTACGTACTAGGAAGGGACCTGTAAGATCATCAAGTTTCACCCCTGGACGGGGCTCTGGGCAGCCTGGTCTGGTGGTTGGCGACCCTGCACACAGCAGGGAGTTCAAACTAGATGATCTTTGTGGTCCTTTTCAACCCAGGCCATTCTATGATTCTATAATGATGAGCAAAAACTATTCCTTACCGCTATAAGAATAACCTGGCAAGTACGGGGTAGGGAGACACAACATACCTTGTTCTGCTCTCAGTTCAGAGCGTGGCTTATGTAGAGAAGTGAAAGGTTATTAAATGGGCTTATTGGGCAAACCCAGATTTTATAAATAATTGCCTGTCAGGCTGTTCAAGATAGACAAACACACGGCAGACCAACAAAAACACGACCTGTCATATTTCCGAGAGAAATGTATGTTGAGTCTTCATTCTCTGGGACTTCGGGCAGACCGGTAAAAAATAAGTGCCAGGATTTTCCCTGCTTGTGCATATTTTAAAATGTAAAATCTGAGAGAGATACAGTTACGGAAGGAATTTCGATTCCACTACCCGGTGCCTGAAACGGTCCCTTCTGTCTATACGCCTGCAGATCGAAACCAAATACAATAAATGCTGGTGTCCTTTTGAAAAGCCGGCGTGTTTACAGCAAGCGTGTAATTTTCCGTGATGAAGGATGCCAACAAAAATAAGAATGATGATAAAAAGAAAAGTTTAATCATATATTTCAACAAGCACAGATGGAACATCAGAAAGCTTCCCCCCTCCGTTTAATAGCCGGTGGTGTATGCTTGTATTCCTCTGCACACAGATTAATTCCAGAATACAGAAGGGTAAGCAGGTACAAGGAAAAAAAAGCAATCGACGAACGGCAGTCATATTTGACGTACAAAGTTCACGTTGGCAGCATTTCGGTTGCAAAGAGAAGAGGCATTTTTCTGTTTGTTTAAAATACAGATACTTCTAAAGCTTTCGCAAGCAGGTCCAGGAAAGCCGGGCAAAGAAAACCACTTACAAATGACCACAATACCATGCGGTGGGAGTAAAAGTTAAGACCTCACATACTCAGCACAAAGGAGGACGGCTGCACTACATAAAAGTAATATTTTGCTGATCTCCCCTTGATCCCTTGAGTGCTCCGTCTTAATTTGAGGTTTAAGTCAGATTTGAAGGCTGCGCTCCGGGCGGCTGACACAGACCCCTGGGCTGCCCCAGGGACACAGGCAGCAGATCCCAGGGATGGGCTGAGGCATAAGCCCTTCTCTCTGGTTCAGCTCCTTGTGGTTAGCTCTATATTTGTATGGATTTGATGTGAAGGAATGAATCCGTCGGTGAGGAAAGCCGGGGCTGGAGGAGAGGGGGGGGGGCGGGAAGAACTGTAAAGTGAGGGACTGAGATTTAAAAAGTAAATCTGAAAACAAACAAAGTGAGCTGAAATACAGAAAGGCAGTGAAGGGCGTATTTCTTCTTCGATCAAATCCAACAGCAACACTGCCTTTGTTGGTGATGGGGAAAACATATCCTCAGGCTGCACACTGCACAGAGCCTGCATCTAGAAGCACTGAGGTGGCCATGGCTGTTTGGATACTCTGGGAAATGCTGAGGGAGTGGGGCAGATTTGTGCCAAATGGCTGCAGAGCCTTCCCCTGGTGGGTTGGACCCTGTGGGAGCGCAGCAAGGAGAGATGGCAGCACTGGGAATTCGGGGCTGGCTGCTTTGCTGCTGGGTCTGTGACAAACATTTGAGAAAGTGTAGGTTGCCCGAGCTCTTCTCTGCTGTTGCTCTTATCTAAAAGCCCCTTCCTGCATTGCGCTGGAAGGAATGAGTGGAGGAAACGCAGTGGAAAGCAGTGCAGGCTTTTGTCTTTTTGTAAAAATCATGGAAAACTCAGAATATCTTTTGGCCTCTTCCTGCCCCGTCCTGCCTCCCAAAACAACACTGCTACCAAAACACACAGAATTCCAAACAACCGAGTAAAGATGACATGGCGTTTTACAAAGGGGCTGACAGCAGCAAGTCCCCTGCAAACATCAAACTGGTGCAATCTGCATTCTTATCCACCTACACGCTATCCCAAACATCCTGCCATTAATTAGCTAAATGTTCCAGCTAGTAAACAAGAATAACGATTGAGGGGGCTGGAAAAGAGAGACGGAGTCAGCCAGCAGATAGTCACAACAAACCAGCCCACTCACTGCCATGCGGAGACATTGGAGCTTGTGTTGTTTTGTTCCTTCAGTGGAGGGGAAGAGAAAATCACCTTAATATAACACTGTCTTTTCTGTTGCTGCAGCCACATCCATATCAGCAGGCGAGAAAAGTCATCCCGTTTCTGCGGTAGGCACTCTGTCAAAGAAAGAGAAAATCTGTAATGAATTATCATGTCAACTTAAACAAGAGAAGAAGGCAGGGAGGGAGGCGAGGCTTTCTTCCTGTTTTGTAGACTATTCTGGCTGCAATCTAATAGTGTGCTTAATCTGAACATTTCTGGTGGGGAAGCTGTGAGCAACCACTTCGACGATTAAAAAATCAGTGTGGTTAACAAGTGGTTAGTGACTCTATTTCAGGAGAGATGCAAAAACGTAACATCCTATTTTGTTAACTGCCTGCAAAATAGATGAGTCCAAAAATACGCTATTATAGCGAAGCCGTTTGTCCTTTAGAAGCATGTGTTCTCTATTCACTGTGCTGGAGAATTGCTTCTAACCTAACTGCCCTAATAGCCCAGAGATTACAGGATCATTACAGGTTTCCAAGCCTGCTTGGTAGCATGAGCCTAAAGCTATGTAAACACAATTGGTGTAATCCCTAGCCTACCAAACCAAATGGATCTTAAAGGCACTCTGGTCAGTACAGAATCATACGGACCTGGGATGGAGCATTTCCCCTGATAAAGGAGCACAAGAGTTAAACAGCATTTGAGAAAAAACAGAGAAAAATGTACAAGATACGGTGACCCTCACTGAAATACCTCTCATGCATTTTTAACATCTCCTTCTGAATCAATATAGGAAGCTCTGCCTTTTTAACCCAGGCACGCTGGAAACTCTATATTTTAAGGGGATATTCTTGCTTTAGAAATGCATTTTGTTTTTAGATATTAATGGCATTTTCAAAAAGGAAAGGAGCTTAAATACTTTTGCTTTATTTGGTTCACCTTCAGCAGTCACCCAGTTCTGAAAATGCAATTACAGACAGCAGATACACACTTTGCAGGTCTTGCAACCATGTACTGAGGCAGTGCCACACGGAGCTGCTGGTTTCAGTTACTCACTAGCAATTTCCTAATGAATTTCAGCAATATCAAAGTCTCCTCTCTTAAACTAGAAGAGAATCATTAAGACAAAGGATAACAGCTTAGATTTTCTCCTGAATCGTAAGGAAATAGTTTCAGAAACAGCAAGTGTGCATTTGCAGACATTGAGTATGGAAAAGGAAACACGTACAAGATGTTCATTGCAGCATCCCTCACATTAACACTGAACTTATATGGTATTAAGGCCAAAGAGTGCAACATGGGTGCTGGGAGATACACAGCAACTCATCGTCAGCCATGACAGTATCACAGCAGACAAAGAAAATCAATCCATAGACTCTACACCCAAACATGAAATGCACAAAAACAGAGCAGCCAATAATTCTGAACGCATCCAACATATTCCCACAACCACAAGCAGCAAGTCCAAGGGAGTTTGGATGTGCAGCCTGCCCAGACCATTAGGGCTGGCATTTTGAAGCTGATGCAAAAGCAAAAGCAATGTTTTTAGCTATTTGACCCCGGTATTTTTGCAGAGGTTTGTGACCCAAGTGAGAACCTTTAGCACATAAACAAAACATCCGGGGCTATCGTGCAGTTTGCTTGGAGATCAATGAGCCCAAAGCTGGATTCACATGAAAGATAAAAGGTTGAATTTTACGAAAGGAATTTTGGTGGTGGAGCAAAGCCGGGCTTGGCTGGGCTCACCTGGGAAATAACACAGCTTAACATTTTCCAACACGGCAATATTACACAGTTCGTTATATCCTTGGAAAGGTCATTTTAGAAGCAAGTCTTAGAGGAGGAAGGATAACACCTTCAGAAAGCTGGACACACCCACTAGTCTATATTTAGCCATATATTATAGCTAGCGTGGCTATAGTTAGGATTGAGAACTATTTCCTCCTAAACTCCCTGTTTCACATACTTTAAACTTGGTGAAACATTTGCCCTTGGGCTGAAATTTCCTTTGCTTTAATCTCTGCCCCAAGTCGAGTTTTTTTGGAAAGGGCTGACAAAATTCCTGAAGCCATTTTGAAACTCAGCAATAATGAAAACAACGCACTACACCACACCAAGCCAGAGAAAGTCATTCTGATATGTGCATAGTTTATTAAGGAATTTAGCCACAAATTGAAGCGTTTTACCCAGAGACAATCATTATCTTCAAGCTCAGCTTAAAGGTAACTGGTTTGGAAATCAGTATTTCACAGGAGGAAGTTCGTTTCATCCCATTCCATAATAAGATAACACTCCTTTCTTATTTTGATACACTGCTAGATAATAAAGCCTACCCTCCAAAATACGTTTATGCATTGCAGAGCTATTTTACAGGCATTCCCCAGTTCTGATACCATTTATCACAAAGATGTATACAGTTGAATTCATGAAAGTAAAAGACATATCTTTGCATGCCAAGAATTGTGAGGAGGAACAGCATGATGTTTTCTGTAAGCCTTGCATGTGTGCATGCAAGAGAGCGTGTATGGATGTGACAGTCATTTGCTGTGGCTGTGGTATGGATGAGGCTTTTGGGTGCTTTATGCCACTTTGGAAGTAGCCAGCTTTAGAAAAAAGAAAGACTCTTTGTCTCAGAATTACAGCTAGAGGATGATGCAGACCCCTGACGTGGAATCAAAATGGCAGGCCGTAGCTGTACCCATTCTGCTGGCATATATTTGCTATGGCCCAAAGTCAGGAGATAATGGAAGCCCACTATACTTTCTGGAGCCCTGTTTGGAAAGGCATCTATTGCATCCAAATTTTGTGTGTGCTTTCTCTCCAAACGTACTGTCTCCCAGCCTGTGCTTTGATACTTCCTGCTGTGGGCTGACTCTCTGCCATGGCTGAAGGTCCTTCAGCCTCTTACCGCACCCTCTACGTGTGTGGGTGGGCAAGAGACCACCTTTTAGATGTGGGAAACCACCTCGCTGGCACAAATCATGCAGTCCACCTTCCCAGAACAAATCCCGTGCTACGGAAAGTTGATGTAACCTTACCTAGTCAATCTAGCTCATAGGAACTCATTGGGTTCCTTGCTATCATATTTTGCACCCTTTTTCCTGCCTTTATTAAAAGGACAGATTGCTGCTATCCACAACCAGAACCCAGCAGGGTGGACCAAGAAGAAAGCAGCAACTGACCTTCATTGCCCATTGCCACTCTTGCCATGTGTTCCCATGTTGGGAAAAGGCATGACGATTTTGCTGCCACACGCTCCACTTCCTGGCCCTGACCCCAGCCCATCTCTGCACCACATGGGTGCATCCTCTTCATTTCAGGCTACTGAAGAACCTTCTCGTGGTTTTTTTTTTGCATTTGCAAATAACACAGCAATCCCAAACTCACGTCATTTAAATCTCTGCACTGCATTAGATCAGTTGTCATCTACTTGCCCACTGTACCAGGAAGCCCACCTTGAAAATGTTGTGCCTTCTAACTTACCAAAGCATATTGGATTCTGATATTTTTGAAATCTTCTCAAGGAATGAAATCATTATTTATTTTTTTATTTATTAACAGAAAGAAGGGGCGATGAAGTAGAAAAGATGAAGCAGTGCTCATCTCTGTCAGTCAGCTAGAAGCAGGATCACGCTTCGTCCTTGGTTTGGTGGAAGAAGGCAAAACTAACAACATAAAAAGGCAATCTGGAACAAAATGCTAAGCTAACAGTGAAGTAAATCCTTAAAAATCATGAAAAGCAATCTAATTTCTACTCTCTTTTTCAGCCCCTCTCCTGCAGTGGCAGCACAGGGTAAGAGTTTACAATGGACCACAAAGGGCTGCTCCATGCAGCAAAACTCCCATTCCCAAAGCAGGACACATGAAATGAGACAGTTTAGTGAAAAGCTTGTAGGGCCAACTTATGGAGCAGAATCATTTTTAACACAGGTAAACTGAAGGTGTGGTTTACAGAAACAAACATGAGCTAAACCCCAAGATTTGAGTACTCCCACATTTGGGAACAAGTTGAATTAGAAAACAAAGACTTCTGAACAGATATCTTAACTAGAAATGGTTTCCACTTAACAATTTATAGTACTTCCCAGCTGCAGCACGGCGAGGAAGAATAATTTTGGCAAGAGAAAGAAACAGCTGTGAATTTGAGTGGGCTGTTATGTGTTAAATTCTTATTTGGGATAAATTTTGGAAAATCTAGGGTAAATCTCCAGTGGACACCCCAGACACCAAGGTTTATTGCGCCAAATCTTCCACTAGTTTAATTCTGCAGTTATACCTGCATTAAGGGTGAGACAGCATTTCGCATCACTGGAGAATGTGATCTCCTGTATCATTTGAAGATGATAAACCTTGCATCAGAGCTCATAGAATCATTGAATGGCCTGGGTTGGAAGAGACCTCAAGGATCATCAGGTTCCAACCCCCTGCCACAGGCAGGGTTGCCAACCACTAGATCAGGTACTAGACCAGGCTGCCCAGGGCCCCATCCAACCTGGCCTTGAACACCTCCAGGGATGGACGGGGCATCCACAGCCTCTCTGGGCAGCTGTTCCAGCACCTCACCACTCTCTGAGTAAAGAACTTCCCCCTGATATCCAACCTAAATTTTCCCTCCCTCAACTTCAAACCATTTCCCCTTGTCCTGCTGTTATCTGCCCTTTCAAAGAGCTGACTCCCCTCCTGTTTATAGGCTCCCTTTAGGTCCTGGAAGGCTGCAATGAGGTCACCCTGCAGCCTTCTCTTCTCCAGGCTGAACAAGCTCATCTCCTTCAGCCTATCTATCTTCACAGGAGAGGTGCTCCAGCCCCCTGATAATCTTAGTGGCCCTCCTCTGGACCTGCTCCAACAGCCCCACATCCCTCCTGTACTGGGGGCTCCAGACCCGCATGCAGTACTGCAGATGGGGCCTCACAAGAGCAAAGCAGAGGGGAACAATCCTCTCCCTGCCTCTGCTGGCCACTCCTCTTCTGATAGAGCCCAGGATGCCATTGGCCTTCCAGGCTGCAAGCGTACACTGCTGGCTCATGTTCAGTTTTTCATCTACCACGACCCCTACGTTCTTCTCAGCAGGGCTGCTCTCAAGGAGTTCTCTCAATCTATAGATATACCTGGGATTACCTTGACCCAAGTGCAAAACCATGCACTTTGCTTTGTTGAACCTCATTAGGTTCACAGGGGCCTACTTTTCGAGTATACCAAAGTCCTTCTGGATGGCAGCTCTTCCTTCTGCCATATCAACTGCACCGCTCAGCTCGGTGTCATCAGCAAACTTACACTCAATTCCATCATCTGTACTGTTGATAAAGACATTGGCGAGCACCGGTCCCAAGACCGACCCCTGGGGGACACTGCTTATCACCGGCCTCCACCTGGACACAGAGCCATTGACAACAACACACTGGGTGCCGCCGTCCAATCAATTCCTTATCCACCTAATAGTCCATCCTTCAAATCCATACCTCCCCAGTTTAGAGGTAAGGATGTGGTGGGGGACCATGTCAAAGGTCCTTCAGAAGCACGTTACAAACAGCATTTTTGAAACTTGAAGTCTCCCTCTCTTGCTGTCCTTTTGTATGTGTGTGGGCAAGTGGTTTAATTACACTGCATGAAGTGGAATGGCAGACAGACATAAAAATAAAAGAGCAAGTCATGGCTGAACTTCATTAGCAAACATAAATACAAATAGGCACATCTTGTTTGTGACATGCCCCAGTCCTTTCCCCCTTTGGTAATTTTACTCTATTCTCTGATATTTGCATAAATGTAAATCGAACCATATGACTCGAACAGGCTTACGATAGGGGAATCATATGCAAAACTTTTTTTCATTAAATAATTTTCCTAGTGCAGTCGTACAATGTTACTGTGAAAATCAGGGAGGATTAGATCTCAGACAGTGAAAGCCTTTATTTAAGAACAGTGGAGGGAGCCCTGCCCTTTAAACAAGAGACATTCTTGGATCAGACACTGGCTGGCAGAATGGAAAAAAGGATGTAGCATTAACTTTCATTCCAATCCAAATAACCTGGAACCCATAAAACACAAAGATTCTCTAATTTTAAATCTGCTCCCTTTCTCCCTATGCCTTCTTTCCCTTTTCTTTGTGGAACGTTAACTCTGAAATTTCATTAGCCCGCCATAATATCAAACAAGTCACTCTGGACACATTCATAGCTCTTTATACATAAAAACATCTCCATTAAAAACACTGTGATTAGAAGGTTACTTTTCTAATTTTCCCAGCCTGCACAGGCAAACCACATGCAAAGAAGTGTCAGCTTGTTTAGAGATTAAAATAATAATTAGTTTAGGAGGCAAAGTGTAAGCAACATTGTTTAAAAAAGAGAATCCGCATGTTGTTTAGAATTAGCTGCTTCTGTTTAGGTCTAAATAAATTTGTGTGGATATAAACTCTCCTTATTAAAAGAATATACATGTTAGAAAAGAAATAGAATGGCTAACTCTCTCTCCAATTCAAAACAATAGCACTGAGGGCTCCAGCTCTACAAATCCATCTTTAATCAGTAGCCAAAGCACAGATGTCTGATATTACTCAGAGAGTGAGGGAACTTTTAATGTATATAATGTCTAGTCTAAAGTGGTCAATAATGAATAACAAATCCCAAATATAGATGTGTAAACACCCAGGTTTAGCCCCAAGTGATATCCCCTGCTGTAATCATGAAATCGCCTGGGTTTCATTTCTGATGGGGCCAGACAGCCGTGCTGAAAGCTACAGCATCCATTTATCCATACAGCAGTGGCTGTTCTAGAATCACAGCACCATTCAGTTTGTCCCTGAGGGATCACAGTTAGGTGTAAGAAACACAAAGCGAACAAGTGAATTGTGCAGGTGTGCTCCCACCCCGCAGCACCACTCCTCCAGCAGTGGGACAGAGAGCACCAGCACACCGGACACAAGGCCAGGTTGGATGGGGCCCTGGACAGCCTGGACTGGTATAAAATGTGGAGGTTGGTGGCCCTGCCTGTGGGAGGGGGGAGTTGGAGCTTCATGATCCTTGAGGTCCCTTCCAGCCCCGGCCATTCTGTGATTCTGTGATTCTGTGAATGGCCCAGGTTGAAAAGAACCATAATGATGATCTAGTTTCAACCCCCCTGCTACATATCATGAGCACTGATGAAAGCACTGCCTCACTAAGCCATCCTTCCACAGTCTGTAGCAAAATGCTTTCCAGCAAAGTCAGTCCTGGGCTCTGGTTTACTTTTAACTGCCAAGGGTGTAAATCTTTTTCAATAGTCACGTAAAAGAGTGTTGCTGGATCCAGGACCAGGATACATCCAGGCTATATCATCCAACTCTGTTAAAGAACATTGTGTAGATCTGAAATACCCAACTTTTTTTATTGCTGCTCTCTTGTGCTGGGAATAATGACATTTTCAAGGCTGGTGGAAATGAAGGATCTTTGACAAACCAGGCCCAAATTCATTTCTCAGACATCTCTGTGTGACACCGCCAGTGGAAGGAGGACGAAATATAGGGCTTTTATTGCTGACCTTCAGCTCATTTTGCCAAATCTGTGATGCTGCACTTAACTAGCAAAGGCTGCTCTCAGGGCTGGGCTGATAATTATAAGAAAGAAAAACAAAGCCAAAGGATTATGGCTTCAGTTGCAGCAAGAACTGGAGAGTGGGAGTGGGGTACCGGAGCCTGCCAAAAGAAAAAAAGAACAAAATTGGTAGGGAGAGAAGGATCATTTTAAGTTTCTCAGAGGGTACTGTAAACAGTGGAGAAAGAAGGGAAAAATGGAACTATAAAACAACACTTGGCAGCCAGCTTTGCAAAACAAACATACTTTTGCAAAGCTCTTCCCATCGCTGCCACCAACTTTAATAGGCTTTATTTGTCTGAGAGCAAGAAACCCTTTTTAATTGTTCGAGAACAGAAGACGTTGCCTCTCACATTGGAAGAAAACCCTCCCCTGAGTCTTTACCCAGACCCAAGTGCAGCCCCTGGGTCAACCCAGGAGAAGAATTCCTTCTCCCAGGCTGCAGAACCTGAAGTGGGGCTCCTGCCCCACCTCTTATGCTGAGAAGCAGGTTAGGCCCTGGTCTGGTGGGCCAAAACCACTGCCCATGATATGATGCTGGCAAAGTACAGCCCAGACCTCGATGGGCACAGCCTGTTGGACCGTGGTGTCAGAGGGGATGCTTAATTCCCCACCTTATTGGAAGCACAGTGGTGAAATATGGATGGAAAAGGCTTTAGGTATGGATAGGTGCTGAAACCTCTGAGGGGCACTGCAGAGCCTTGCTCCCTGCCCTCCCAGGTGAAAATTTACCACTACTAACGAAAATTCTTTCACCTTGCAACAAGGCACAGCTCAGCTTGAAATAACCTGGGTGGCTCACCCTCTCCAAGGATGTCTCTTCTCAACATTTGCTGCTGGAGAGCCTTTTTTTTAAACGTATAGTGTGACATCAGAGGGTTAAATTGCCCCTACAAAGTCTCTGCTGCTCAAGAGCTCAGCACATGATTTTTAGTGAATTTATTTGGAAACAGCATGGTGTGGTACAGTCGTCTGAGCACAAGGGCAGGAGCCAGGGCTGGGCTCTGCTCCCAGCTCCGACACTTACTTGCTGTGTGGCCTCAGACAAACCACTTAATGTTGCTGCGCTTCAATTTCCCCTGCCTTTGAAACAGAAATACCATCATTCACTTAAAACCGTTTTGAGGATTGATTGATTATGGAGCTAATACACGGCACTCTGGAAATACTACATGCTATTCAATAATTATTATTTTCATTGTGTTGTATCTCCCATTGTAAAGGCTCAAATACCAGAGGTACAGAAAAGAACGCTGAACTTGGAAGGTATGGGAGAGGAGGAGAGAGTATTACTCTGATATAAATCGTCAGGGAAAAAGAAAGATATATTCCACTTATATTCTTTTCTTGAAGCTGTTGAAATTGTTGTACCAAAAAAGGAGCATCTAATGGCATTTTGCAATGTCTTCTCCCCCCCACCATCTGCAGACGTTGTGTGAATGCACGTGGCAGAGGGCGCAGCATCTGTACTCTCCCTTAGGATTCAGTGAAACGTTTTTATGGGGAGATGAGTATCTCACTGGGGACACGGGACAGTACCTCCAGAGAGAGAGGAATTTTCTCAGGTCCCGAGGTCCTTCCTGGGTGGTGGTATTTGGGTGGAGGCCCTCCAGCCACGCGCACTGACTGACGGATGCAGTCTGTCCGCAGCCGGCTCCCTCGCACTGGAGCGGTGGGAGGTAGGAGGAATTAAGGTAATGCATCAGTGGCTGCCAGTGGAGGAGAATGGGGGGG
>JACDJE010000306.1:3880595-3935597 GCA_016647715.1 Pavo muticus
AAAAAAAAAGCAAAAAGCAAAAAGCAAAAAAAAAAAGCAAAAAGAAATACACTATTTCAATCAAAGTCTGAAATTTGTAGAAGTGGTTTTGGTCTCAATATAGAAAAAATATTTATCCAAGAAACTCCTACTCGGGTGCGAACATCCTACTTCTAGTGGGATTTTGTTTGGCAAAGCGCTGTGAAAGAGTGGAAGCTAATACAGAGCATGTCTATAAACAAATATATTTATTCAGTACAGACTGACACATTCACTAGAGTATTTCAGTGATTACACGTGTAAAACTATTTCCTATAGCGGTTTCCTTTTGTGATTCTGCTAATTTATTCAATCCACCCCATTTTCATGCGTTGAACGTTATGAGCCATTTCAGCCACCCAGACTGAAATGTGCGTTCGGAGACTACAGGCCTGTTTTTTCATTTCATCATCTACACATAATTATTTGGTGATATTAGGAATTTGAGCTCAAATGGAAGCCAACCAACATTTTAATAGCTTAAAAATCATACAAAATGAAATCTGCCCTGAGGTTAATGAATAAGAGCCAAATCTTGAGGCTCTCGCTCAGTTTTTACTCATTCCTTATTCAGGCAAAAGTTGAATCAATTGTAGTTGGACTGATTAAAAACAGAAGAACACATATTTGGAGCTTTCTCTCAGGTAAAACGGAATAAATTACCTAGGATTAGGCTTTAGACTGACATCCAATCGATCTTTCACATGTATTTCTGCTGCTCGCTGGAAAAAAACATCCAAGTGTGGAGGCAGTTTACTCAGCTATAACAATACTTCAGCAGCAGGATAAATTATTGTACAGTACCAGGTTTTATGATATTCATATTAGAAATAGCCCCAAATCAAACTATGCTTTCTAGTCCCCACTGAACTTCTAAAGACCACGATCCAATCCAAACTGAAAAAAACGGTGTGTGAAAGCTAAGCGTGCTTACCCTTCAAAACAAAGACCCATCTCTTATTTGAGCCCTAATCCAGGCATATATTGGTACAGTTATTTGATTTTTGATGACAGGAAGCATTTACAATTTAGGAAATTAAAAGTTGTTCTTTAATTACATGCAAGCTGCCCCACTCATTGTGCAGGGAATTCAATGTGCACGTAAAAAAAAACATAAGGCAGAGCAGCTAATTCCTTTGAGCAGTTAACACTTGACTTGTAATTGGCGATAATCACAGGAAGATCCTCCCCCCTTAAACGGCAATTCAATTCAATGTTAGACTTCACCGGCCATGTCAAAGCAATGCCACATTTATCCCATTCCAGCCAGATCTAAGCAAGAGGATGTGGAAAAGAAAGCAGCATGAAGAACAGATTTACTTGGTATCTGCACAGTGGATAAGAGGAGGAAGCAATTGGTAACAGGAATGATCTGGTCATCTGTGAACAATAACAGATCCGTGGAAGTTGGGTGTGCGATCACGGCCTGCTCACTATCTCCCGACAGCGTGCAATTAGGGCCTCAGTGCCGAAACATGCCGAGCACATTAAGAGCATGGCTGTGGGTGGCTTCTTTGGTAAATGAGCAAGTGGGGACACGTCGACAGAGGAGTCTCCTCCAACCACCGCCTGTGCTGCAGGCCTGGAGCTCTGCAGGCTGTGGGGCTTGCTTCTGCTGCCCCAAAGCCTCCCTGCCAAGGTGAGCGCTCCTTGGCCTCATCATCCCTTCCTGCAGGACGGACAGACTCCTCACACATTTGCACTGTGGTCCCAACGCCACAAATAGCACTAATGGCACAGTGGCCAGCACAACAAGACTGCTGAAAGCCCCTCAGGCTGCCCAGGCAATGTTCAAGGAACCTCTGTCAAGCTACAAGACGCAAGGACAGATTGAGAAGTTGGGGTCCTGAAGAATCATAGAATCACTCAATGGCCTGGGTTGAAAAGGACCACAATGATCATTGAGTTTCAACGCCCCTGCTACGTGCAGGGTCACCAACCACCAGACCAGGCTGCCCAGAGCCACAGCCAGCCTGGCCTTGAATGCCTCCAGGGATGGGGCATCCACAGCCTCCTTGGGCAACCTGTTCCAGTGCGTCACCACCCTCTGAGTGAAAAACTTCCTCCTAATATCTAACCTAAACCTCCCCTGTCTCAGTTAAAAGCCATTCCCCCTTGTCCAATCACTATCTTTTCCTAAATTACACTATAACCAATCTATCTTCATTCATTGGAAAAGCTCCCTGATAGGAAAAGATGGACTTCTAGTCTTCCTAACGAGTGCCTCAAGTTACATATGAACTTACATATGCCTTTCTGTCTGTTCTGTACTTGCCAAACATCTTGGCAAAATGGCCCATCCTGGAGACACTGAGCAGTTGTTCAGAATAGCAGAATTCCAAAATGTCCTTCCTAGAATTCATTAAAATTTCCTTTCATTCATTTCTGATTGATTGGTCTGCAGAGACAGAGGTAACATTTATGTTGCAAGGAAAACAAAATAACTAGGCTGAATCTGAATTTTCATACTATCTTCCTCTCCATGGACCAACTTATACAGGTTACTTACTTTGGCCGATTTTACTTAAATGAAACTTCCTTTGAACTGCTAGTCCAGACCAATGTCATTAGCAATATCTCATCGTTCTGACCCATCACATCAACTTTTCTCTTCTTGAGCACCGCTGTCTCCCTTGTCTTTTTCTTTCGTATCCTATTTTACAGAAGATATGTATTTATATGTGCATCTACAAAACTGATACTCGCCTAGAAACAAACTGGCCCGGCCTTAAGATTCTCCTGGCTGATTGCCACCGTTCGGTCATTAAATACAGGCTTACAGAAAGGGAGATGGATTATCCGCTTGTATCTCCATCAAGAGCTTTTCATGATATCGCAGCCCATATTTTTTTAATAACATCGAGGAATATTTAAATGCTGCATGAAAGTTTTTTGTGTTTTTTTTTTCATAAGCACTCTTTGATGTAAGAACATTTTGATTTGTGTGCATGCTGACACCAGAACAGCTCGATTACCGCATGTTCATTTATCAAAGAGCGCAGGGCCGTTCCTGTTCGGATGCAGAACTATCGCATCAAATACATAACACGCACTGAACATGCCAACAGCAACATCCCCACTTCCGACTGCTGGAAATACAGAAACAATAAACAATTACCGAAAATGAAGAGTTAGTTAGATTTCATTAGGAGGTATTGCTAACTAAAGTGTTTATATTTAAAAAAAAAAAAAGAAAGCAGAAGGGTAGTAGGGGAATTATTAAGCCCCAAACCCAGAACACATTGCAGTTGCTGGTCCTAAAAGTAATGGCACCCAGTGGATCCAGACTTTGGCAAAGAGAGAGTGTGTTGTCTCGGTCACATTATTTATTATAATGGTGTAACTCCTTTTTTCTTTGTTTCTTCTTTCAACCCAAGCAGAATGGCTGTTGGTAAGACAGGAATGTCAAATCCAGGTTTTCAGCCCTCCAGTAGCTCCGAATTTCCTGCCTTTTGTGGACTGAAATCAGACCCTTAACATCACTTAATGTGCGTTTTGTTTTGGGTAATTGACATTAATTTTTAGGTTGCACCACTGACATGAATCAGCACTGCTCTCAGAGGACTGCAGCAAAGGGGCCACAATAAAAGGGCACAATATTGTTTCTTTTGTTTTATTTTTGGAGCACTTTGACTACTCTATACTTTTGCAGTTGATGTTGCATTCTTTCTGTGTGAGACAGTGTAAAACATTATTGTCTGTCTCGTTTAAGAGGCTACTTTGGTATTACAGTAAACGGCTCTAGAGGCTGGGGCATCACTTAAAATTCAAGTTGATATAGTGGATACTGGTAAAAATTCAAGTTGATACCTTTTGTCTCTGTAACACTTTGAAGAAACTATGAAACAGCAGCACATTTCTTTAGAGGGAGATGTAATGCCAGTTACAGATGTTTTCCATATGGGAAGTGGAAGGTTGACCCCCTCCCCCTCCACTCATCAGTGTTCTCACGTCGTAGAAGGCATCTACAAAGACAACACGGCTGTAAATGATATTCCACAGAAGCCTCCATCAGCACGTACTGTCAAGGAACAAGCTGATTTTCATTGTACAGGGCAGGGATATGCACCATTGTAGCACACTATATGGTGAGGACTTGGGCTCCTCAGCTTCCCATGTTACCGGCGTTCCACACAGAACTCCAGTAAGGGGCAGAAAGAAGCCAGACTGGGCTTCAGATGCTAAGGTGATGAAGTAGAAAGGACAGATGAAGCTGGCAGAGGTTACTGCAGATCACCACGTTGCATCATTACTGGTTGATTCAACATCTTCCTCAAATACTCTGGGGTGGGACTACTAACTATAGTATTAAACAAGATGAGATGTGACACCGGGCAATTATAGATCTTCATGCCAATATCTGTAACACACATAAATATTAGTTTTTATGTTCTGCCATATAGTTGTGCAATTATCATATATTACTGTAAAATAACAACATAGACTCGAGTATTTCTACAAAATAAATGCTAACCTTGAGATTCTGAAAGCCAACTGTTGATCTTTCCTTCTGTTTATCTCTCTGCAGCACAGTCCAGCTTATCTATCCCCTCCTTCCCAGCCCACTCTCCCACCTTTCCGTAAGTTGTCTCTCTTACTCACTTTTGCACCTCTCTCACTACAGTTTTGCTTTCCAACCTTCCTTCTGCAGGTCTTTGTCTCTTACCGACATTGACATCTCCTATGCGAAGAAGTGAAGGGCTCTTTGTCTCGACATAATTCCATTCAAAACTTGCCTCATTCTTTCCCAACCAACTTTTGGCTCTACAGCTATACTAGTGGTCATTAGAGAAACTATAGGAAATTGGATTTAATGCTTCTAATAACTGTAGGACAGAAGAGTTTTGGCAGTACCAAATGGGGTACTGGGCATTGGGCATGCAAGAGAAATGCAGTGCGTGTGTATAGGAGCAGGAGGATCATAAACACCAATGTGGAGTAGCCAGCGATTTGCATCCCAGGCACAGAGCCCTCAAAAGCTTGAGGGAGTTTCTTACTTCCCACAAGCTTAAGTTCAATCTTGGATATTAAATATAAATGAAGTATGCAGTTTTCTTTTTTCTTCTTTTTTTTTCTGCTGTCTGTAATTATTAAGTTTGCTCATGAAAAAGCATTTCTGAGCCTAACCCGTTGAAGAAATTGCTCAAAAATACTTCACCTTTATGGAAATGTTCCACTTGGCAAGGGCTTTCACTCCAGAAATGCAGACTCCTTGCTTATCTCTGAGACCAGATGATCTCGCAAACCATCATTTCTAGCAAGCTTCATTTTTTCTTGATAAATTGGTGCCACTTAAGGCTATTTCCATTCCCTTTGTCTTCAGCTGAAAATGCCTGACCAAATCTCACGCAGCTCTCAGCAGATGTAGATGTATTGTGAAGCTGAGTGTATTTGTTGGTATTTCCTCCTGAAGAGGAGCTGTCAATGAACCACTGATCCTGACTGTCTGAAGAGGGTGGGATTCATCCATCCTCAACGAAACAATTTTGTTCTGCTATGCTTCATAAAGTGCTTATGATAGGTGTTGCATTCACAGAGAACAAAACCCAGGGCAACAAAACATGAGACTGTCCGTGCTGCACAATACAACATCTTCGCCCTCATTGGGAAGGGAATGTAGCAAAGATGTCTGATGACTCAGTTTTGGCTTCTGAAACAACTGGCAAGGGTGGCAACTGGAGTGGTGGTTGTCCTTGTGGGAAAACTTTAATCAGACACCAGGCAGAGTCAACCAATTAATTACTCACAGGCCACTTGCCCAGTATTGAAAGGAACGATTTTCAATCTTTGACAGATTGGATTTGAACAGGCAACAGAAGTGAAAGCATCTATTGTCCATTATCCAGCCCTGAGACATCAAACTCTTCAGTTACGATATAGGCTGTTCAGAGAAGGTTTGTAGAGCAACAAAAGCATCTCTAGACAAATTACATCAAAATTCCTCACTCTATGCCACATATTCAACTGTGTTTCCAAAAAAAGAGCCACATAATAAGTTACTAACAAGGACACTGGCTATTAAAGCACTAATTTTCTAGGTCAAAGAGATGAAAGCAAAGTCAAAACAACTGAAATAGTCTATGAATCACATGTGTTTTGTTACAAGTAACAGAGAGCAAGATATGAAAAGATATGCTGCTACACCAACCAAAAGTAAGTTAACTATGGGGGGGCAGGGTGGGTGGGAATGGTTTTAAACTGGAAGAGAGTAGATTTAGACTAGATATTAGGAAGAAATTCTTTACTGTGGGGGTGGTGAGATAGTAGAACAGGTTGCCCAGAGAGGTTCTGGATGCCCCCTCCCTGGAAGCACTCAAGGCCAGGCTGGATGGGGCTGTGAGCAACCTGGGCTAGAGGGAGGTGTCCCTGCCTATAGCAGGGGGTTGGATCTAGATGATCTGAAGGGTCCCTTCCAACCCAAACTATGATTCTATGATTTTCAATTACCAGCTACTCGGTGAAAGCAAGTTTTAGGCACTGGAGTTGACTTTTGGATATACCCAAGCATTTCGAAACCACACAGCTTAATGGAAGTTGGATTCTTCTTTCTTTTCCCACTCCTTCCTCAAATGTGCAAAAGATAGACATGGCAAAAAATATAACGGTAACGCATGTTGTTCCTTTTTGTACAATTAGAAGCCAAAAGTAGATACCTTTTTTTTTTGTCACACGTTTACTGGTTTGGTTAACCCAGTGATCTAAACTGAGATGTGTAAAATGTCTTAATTAATTTACAACAAAGAAATATGGGAAAAAAAAAGCTGTCTCCATCCCATACTTTCTAGAAACATTAAGATCTGACATTTTTTGAAAGGAGATGGTAACATTTCAGTATATTTTGCAACTTACTTTTTCACAGTGCTGCATCTTTAAGAGAAAAACCTATTTCTGATGTAGTTTTCTACCTTAGAAGCTACACATTAATTTTCTAAGTGTGTACAAACCCAGCCTTACTGTGAAGACTACAGTGGTTCAACAATTTTTCAAGGATTATTATTTGTAAAGAAGTTCATTTAAAACATCTCTCATATCCTAATTATCCAGGTTTTCATCTGTAACGATGATCTCACAGTGTTTGAGTGAAAAACGAAGAATGAATGTGTACTTGGTTATGAAAACTTTGATTTAAAGGAAAAAAGAGCCATATTGAGGGTTTAAGGTGGGTGTGAAGGAGCTGCAACCTACCTTCCAACTGGGGAATGGATCGGCCCAGTACAAGTGACCCACTGGAGTGAGAACACAATGGCTAAGAAAGGCAGTGAATGTTCCTTCTCAGTCAATACTCAGAGCAGTCTCTGTTGGTGGGCTCCATGGACCCCCATATGTAATCCTGCCCCCACCCCACACTTCCTGGCAAAAAAAAAAAAGAAAAGAAAACCATTGGGGTGGGCTGTGGTACCACTTGCCTTCCTTCTGGGTGAATCCAGAGGAGGAAGAGATCAGGATAAATTATAGGGCCCTGAAAAAGCTCTCTGTGTTTATGATCACACCATCTGGAAACAGTGATAACTGCACTATTAATGGAGGCGTTACTACAGAAGATCTGCCGTGTCTATTAAAACCAGCCATGCTGTGTGCTGGCTCATGATATGTTTGCTCCAATTTCCTCCCTGACATTTCATTCCTAAAGCTGTCAATAACCCGTTAACCTTCCTGGCACTGAAATTCTAAAACAAAGTCCTGTTTCAGCTCTGATTTTGAATTTGAGTTGTGATAAGCAATACCAAAGTCTAAGTTTCCAATGCACAGCTGGCCCAATCTAAATTGTTCAGCAAGTGCTTTTTTGCTTCCTTGCTGACACAAAGCTTGTCTTTGCATCATAAATCAGAATACAACAATGCTGTTATGTGATATCCTACAATTAAGAAATTAATTTGATGGCAGAACAGCACTGTTCTTTCCCGGTAACTGCAGCTTGATCCTGCAGTTTTCAAGGGCCAGAAGCATCCTGTAATCAGGAGGATTGCTCACATTCATACAGTTTAAAGGAAGAAGGAAAAATGAGATCATCCAGCCTGACCTCCTGTGTACCACAGACCACAGAATTCCAGCCAGTTGCCCCTACTTTTGGCCAGTAACCAGCTTAACAAAGGCGTATTTTCCAGAAATTCATTTGACCTCCATTTGGAGTCATCATGAACCAGACAATGCAGAACTTCACTCTGTAGTTTGCTCCACTGCTACTTCCTCGAGCCTTATTTCTAACTTGAACTTCTCTGGTATTACTTTTCTACATAAATGCAAGTTATTCAATCAGCAATTATGATTGTCTCTATGATAACGCCAACATTAATGTGAAAAGAAGACGTCCAGTGTGGACATGAAGGAGCACTTTGGCCACAAGCACTGCAATATATAAGCACCAGCTGATCCAGGTGCTGTTTTGAAACAAATCTTCCATTCATCCCCACTTAGTGCACATTGGTTTGCACCACAGCGTGATTTCTGTGTGCACTGATAGGACTCCTTTTGGATAAAACCAAATTAGAAGTTTCATTCCAACCACTACCCAGCAGCCAGACAGTGGGGCCAGGCTGGCCCTCACGCTTGAGTGAAAGCAAAACCCGTGCAAATGCTCTCAGGGTGGGTGTTGGGTCAGCACTATGCTTTTGTTTTCTGCACATCTTCTCCTGTTCCAGTACACATCTACTCATCTACTCCCTACACATCCACATATCTACTCCCTTCCAGTACCAAAAGGGAGCCTACAAACAGAAGCGGAGTCAACTGTTTGAAAGGGCAGATAACAGCAGGACAAGGGGAAATGGTTTGAAGTTGAAGGAGGGAAGATTGAGGTTGGATGTCAGGGGGAAGTTCTTGACTCAGAGAGTGGTAAGGTGCTGGAACAGCTGCCCAGAGAGGCTGTGGATGCCCCGTCCATCCCTGGAGATGTTCAAGGCCAGGTTGGATGGGGCCCTGGGCAGCCTGGGCTGGTATGAAATGTGGAGGTTGGTGGCCCTGCCTGCGGCGGGGGGTTGGAGCTTCATGATCCTTGAGGTCCCTTCCAATCCAAGCCATTCTATGATTCCATGATTCTGTTTGTACATCTTGCAAAAACAGTCACAGTCCAATTCCAGCTGACTTGAACAAACACTGTGCCAGCAGCACCAGAGGAGAGGAAGAAAAGAAAAAGAGATGTAACAGATAATTTCAGGATAACAGTAATGGAGGAAGGAATTTAGTTGACGGTTATCAGTTCATAACCTGAAGAACAATAGCAGTGATCAAAAGGCAACACAGACAAAAAATGAGAGTTCATTTTTTCAGTGATGCACTCACATCTAGGAAATAGCAGATATTGTGTACTAATTCACCTGGCCCATTCTGAGAAGATCAACTTGGAGACAGAGCAGCTAGGAGGAATGCTGGGATGGGATATGGGGAGACACTGAGATGGAGAAAGGACAACAAATCCAAACTAAGAAATAGCAGAACATTCCAGACCGATGAATGGCTACTCCACAGTATTTTAGGGACCATGAAGGATAATGGACTCAATTCACTGTTTCCTATCAATGACTTCCAAACACTGGCCAAGGGAGGAAGAACAGGGAGACAACTTCAGAACTCACACCCATTTACCCAGTCCAGAGATACAGGTCAGCTAAGCATGGAGAAGGCTTAAAATGAGACATGTCGTTCCAAACAAGATCACTTAAGAAAGTTGTTTTTACTGTGGCTTTGAAATCTGCCAGACCAGTGGTGCCGTTCTCAGAAATAAATGTTTCCGTGTGGGACCAAAACTACCAAGAAGGGAGCGAAGAGTAGCAAGAAGATGGCTAGATCAATGGTCGCTTCAAAATACATCTATTTATTGTTTTTGTTGAGGAGACTTCCTGGAGAGTATAAAGGTCAATGCATGGGAGTTTCAAGGCAAACCAAGATTTATTACAGAGACAGAGCTCTGCAGGGAAGGCACTGACACAGCAAAAGTTAGAACTATTTCCGTCTCAGTTCAGGATGGTTTTGTCCCTCTCTCAAATGAGACTTCCTGTACGCAGTCATTGCCAGGAGCTGAAAGGCAGAAGAGCTACCAGACTGTCCAGGGCAATCTCTTCTACAGCATAGATCTAAATTATCCCATCTCTGCGGAACAGAGTAGCAGCATGCAACTTTTATAAAGAGGAAAACTAGACACTTTAACATGTAACATTCAGAAGAGCACAAACTTCTTAATGCTTTCAACAAATTCCCCTTTCTCCATCCACTGTTTCCAACTTTTTAATGGCTTATTTATTTATTTATTTATTTATTAATTTATTTATGCTATTTCTCCTCCCTGGGATGAGCACCGAAGTACTGAAATATTCCTAAAAGGAACAGGAAGGAGCAATCCTTCCAATCGGGGCCAAGAAACAACACAGAACTCACAGAAGCTTTGCTCTGAGCCTCCCAGCAAAGGTCTGTGATCATCATGTGATCAATGACTTTTTGAGATGTCCAAGACTGCAAACAGGGGCTAATTTTACATGAGATTTTGGGTTTTGGACTGTTGAGGAGAGTCACCAATAGAACATTTAAAAAGATATAACCTTGATTTTTGAGTTCCAGGTACAAGTGAAAGCAAAACAAATTCCCAACAAATGGGGGGATCTGAAAAGAATAACAAGGTAATTTTTAAAACCTTTGTAGGTTCCCAGAAGTCGCTTTGGTCTTTGACTCTTTGCCTGGTGATGCTGGATAAATGCAAACAGTAATCAGTTCCAGGCCTGCAGTAGCAGCACTCACTCATAATAGAACAAAATTACAGCTTACATAGGAACTGAGAATTGAGAAAATCTCTGACTATTTGGCAAAGGAAAGTATCAAGAAAGCAGAGGGGTGGAGAGAGAAAGGTTGTAAGGAATAAGAAAAGAAAATTATACCGTTCAGACAAACTATGCAACACAGAAGAGGGGCAGAAGGACAGCACCAAGCAGAAGGATCACAAAGCAAGAGCAAGAATAAATGGACGTGGCACAGGTCAAAGAATTTGACGACTGGCATCTTGAAGGAACCTGGTCCATATATCATTATCCACGGAGAACCATCCTTGCCACTGCAGTTAGTTTTCAGCAACATATCAACACATTCTCTGATGGACTGGCACGCGTACATGGCAGTCTTCGGAATGAAATCTGATATACTCCAGTCCCCACTGGAAACCTCACCTTCTCACACAGTCCATGCTAATGTAACCAGCTGGGCCTGGAAAGATGCCATGTGTGATCACCTCCTGTATTACAGCTTTCTCTGTCCATGCTGGAAACGAAACCTCAGGCATGATAATACCAAGAGTTAACACACACCAGCGCTGCGATGCCAGCTCAAACCAGTTACATTTTTCTGACTCTGTGGTGGTTTTAAGTTTTCCTTCCCTCCTTCCCCCTGCTCTGATCAAGGGCACACATGGCTACCCAAAAGCAGCAGTCTTTCTACCGAAATTACTCTCCTTTAGTAACAAGACCGCAAAAGGCTGAAACACACAACACTGTCTGCCACCACCCTAGTCTAGTTGATTGTCTTTTAATAGCTACAATAAAGTTGTGCAAAGAAATAATATTCCACATCCTCGACTCTCTTGGGCAGTATATAGGCAATCGCAAAGGAAAGCGTGCCTTAGCTGAATCTGCTACTTTATGAGTAAAACAGGAAGTTCAGTCCCCTTTTATTGTACCTTTTGAGTTTTGAAAGGCTGCCCAAACAGCTCCAAGTTGAGTCGAAACAAAGTTTTTGATGTCAAGAAGCCAAGATCTTTCGCCATGGTTTGCTGAACAAGGAAGGAAGAAAACTGTTTGTACTCAGCTGTCCTCGCTTCTCCAGGCCAGCTTTGAGCCAAAGAAGCAGGAAGAAGAGAAAGATGAATAAGTGAAAAGGGATCATGTTTATCTTCTAACAAAATCACAGCGTTCTGCTGCTAGCTCTAGCAGCCAAGACTTGCTGTTGCATCTTTAAGACAGATAGTCTCTTCTTGAAGAGACGACAGGCTAATTACAGTGCTCCTGCCAGAGGGAACTCACACATGCAAACCATTATGTAAAATATAATTTTTTTTTTTTCTTTAAGAATGCTCAAGATCATTAGACATGGTTTTTTCAATGCTAGAAAATCAAGCCAAAAATGAAAATAAACAGTTTCAAGTATTTGCAACATAATTCCCTCATGCATTTATGGAAATATAGTAAAAAGCGCCTTAAAAACTGTGGTTTGACATTTCATGCTGCTCTGTTTTTCTGTTTTTCCAGTTCTCAGTGTTTGTCCTCTTGTCCTGTATCATTTCAGCTCCACTGCAGTTTGGAATAGACAACGGTTGTAGCCTTTGTCATTTCTACAGAGCTTTCCAGCCTCGTTTCAACTAGTAGGTGACAGCCCTTCGCAGGCAACTGCTATAAATCATGTAAACATGTATTTATGCTCCATACATTTTATTCTGCATAAAACAAATGTAAGCTTATTGCATGCAAACGTGATAGAACCCTTCACCAAGATAAATTACATGTGCAGCACTGCATCCCTAACATTGTGCTTCGGTAACTTAAGGCCAAAGTAATGATTATTTAACAGCTAAGCATGTCAAGAGAGCCCACAGAAAAGCTATAGGAGGCGGCTATTTATACAGATGCTTAAATGAAATTTGGTTTTAAATGGGAGAGATTTTTGGCATACGTTGTCCTAAAGCTTAAGTTTACATATAAGTATACATACACATATATCTGTACATGCAGCACAGACCATAACAGCATTAGTCAGGAACAAAATGGATCACTCTTTTCTTCCACCTCAAACTTCACCACAATGTACACTGGCAAAATACTATTTCTTCTCATTTAGCCTATCAAATTTAATGTTTCTCAACATCATACTGTTACTGCTTGTTTTTCAGTACTGCTGCGTGCCCATGGGGATATCACCACTTCTAGAAAGCAAGCCTACCACTGGAGCTGCCAAAATTCGATTCAGATACAGAAATGGCATGCCGGTCACTTGGACATTTTCAGAATGGAAAGCTGTATCAAATGGAATCATAGAATCATAGAATCATAGAATGGCCCAGGTTGGAAGGGACCTCAAGGATCATGAAGCTCCAACCCCCCCCGCTGCTGCAGGCAGGGCCACCAACCTCCACATTTCAGACCAGCCCAGGCTGCCCAGGGCCCCATCCAACCTGGCCTTGAACACCTCCAGGGATGGACGGNAGCCTCCTCTTCTCCAGACTGAACAATGCCAGCTCCCTCAGCCGCTCCTCGTAAGCCCTGTGCTCCAGACCCCTCACCAGTTTCGTTGCCCTTCTCTGGACTCGTTCCAGGGCCTCAATGTCTTTCTCGTAGTGACGGGCCCAAAACTGGACACAATACTCGAGGTGCGGCCTCACCAGTGCTGAGTACAGGGGGATGATCACCTCCCTGCTCCATGCAGGCCAGGATGCCGTTGGCCCTCTTGGCCACCTGGGCACACTGTTGGCTCATGTTCAGCCGAGCATCAACCAACATCCCCAGGTCCCTTTCCTCTTCACAGTCATCCAGCCACTCAGCCCCAAGCCTGTAGCGCTGCATGGGGTTGCTGTGGCCGAAGCGCAGGACCCAGCACTTGGCCTTGTTGAACCTCATCCCATTCACCTCAGCCCAACGATCCAGCTTATCTAGATACCTCTGAAGGGCCCCCCTACCCTCAGGCAGATCGACACTTCCTCCCAACTTGGTGTCATCTGCAAACTTACCGAGGCTACAATCTATGGCTGTAATCATACATTACAGCCATCTCTCACCATTTTCTTTCCAGACTACAACTCAGTAGCACATAACAGCCTTTCTCACTCTTTGACCAGTTTCTAATCTTCTTGATGAGGAAGTTATAGAAATAATTACGATTCTTTGATATGCACATGCTGAATGCAACACAGCACATCTTCTGCCTCATCCTTTCATAGGAACAAGCAAACAGCAAAGGGACTTCATCACCCACCATCAGTAATTCTTAAAACTCTTCTGTTGTATGACTCCCATAGAAAAAATCTTACACTATTTGGATAATTTATGTAATTCATCTCCTTTTTCTCACAGGCCAAGAAACACCATCTCCCCTTGTTTCTCCTTTCTAATCTTATCAAAACTTGGCGTTTGTCTTTTCTATTCGTGTATCTGTATCATTTGTGACAAACACAGAATCACAGAATCACAGAATTATAGAATGGCCTGGGTTGAAAAGGACCACAGTGATCATCCAGTTTCAACCCCCCTGCTATGTGCAGGGTCGCCAACCACCAGACCAGGCTGCCCAGAGCCACATCCAGCCTGTACAGGCTGATACAGTTCTGTATCTTAAGTGATATTCTTGCATTGAAAAACATTAGTAATTATTTTGATCCCTTTTTAAAGTTAAATGACAATGTGCTTCTGGTATGTAAACTGGAAAACGAACACAGAAATCAGAACTACCAGCTGCTTTTGGTGACTTGAATCACAGAATGGCTTGGGTTGGAAGGGACCTCAAGGACCACCAAGTTCCAAAGCCCTGATGCAGGCAGGGTTGCCAACCACTTACAAAACGTGCATCAAAATCAGTATTTTTTTATTATGTGAATTGCTTTCTGAAGAGCTGAGATTAACCGCTTTGCATTAATTTCTTGAGCCATCCAGTCTTCCTCTTTTGTACCTAGTTATCTCTTTTTCTCACCTAACTATTCAGGTAGGAAATTATGGATAAAGATGGACCTCTTCTAGGAAATGATTAAATCCCAAGCTGTTTGAAGTGGCAGCAAACATGTATCTTTCCACTTTTTATTCTTTTTAAACTCCAGGCACAATGGTGAGGCTGTTAAAACTTCGTTGTTAACAGACCCAGCATAAACGTTATGCTTTTCCTCAGACACACCTAATCTACACTTTAAATGTACATTATATCTTTTGATGGTAATTCACGTCTCGTATCTAAACACCAATTAGAACTACAGGCTTCTTGATGGCAAAGAGCAACAATGTGTCCCTACAGTGAAAAAACAAACAAATCCAAACCCTTCACTAACAAAATTAAGCCGGTGAAATTAATATGTCTCATTTCCAGGTCGTTTGTATTGCAACAATTCTGCATGGAGACAACTTGCTTCCAGCAGTTTTATCACCTTCTGCAGTAAAACTAGCACATGTAGACCTCCAGAGAGCTTTATTTTCTTTTGCTGTCTCAATTCTTTACCATCAAAAGTGGCAATCCTGTCAGCACATCGCCATGTTTAAAGTCTGTGCCAGCCTGAAATGTTGTGTTTGTACACCGCATCACCTCCAGGCTGGGTGCCAGCCTCTCCCCTACCTACTTCTTGTACAGGCAGCATAACTCTTTGCAAACATTTATTGTGGGATCATTTCCTTTGTGCCTGCACCATGCCACATTTAAAAGTCTATGCTCTGAGTGATTCAGCCACTACTAGCAATACTGGCATTTAAATGATGCAAGATTAAAAGCATGATGTTCTTACCAGAGCCCTGGGCTATGGATTTCAGAGCACAGCTTTTTAAGCACTCTGGGTTCAGCAGTCACCCAGCAATCAGTCTGAAGGAATCCTGGCTGAGGGATCCTCTGGGGGCTTTGAATAGCTCCTAAACTTCAGGTGACAGGATGAGGGGAAATGGCCTCAAGTTGTGCCAGGGTAAGTTTAGGCTGGATATCAGGAAACACTTCTGTACAGAAAGGGCTGTTAAGCACTGGAATGGGCTGCCCAGGGAGGTGGTTGAGTCACCATCCCTGGGTGTGTTTAACAACGTCTGGATGTGGTGCTCAGGGCCATGATTTAGGGGAGGGCTGATAGAGTTGGGGTAGGATGGTTGGGTTGTGGTTGGACTGGATGATCTTTAAGGTCTTTTCCAACCTGAGCAATTCTATGATTCTGTGATTCTAAACTTTATTGAAGAACAATTTTTACCCATGTGCATATTAACTAATACAAAAACAGGGACACTGAGAAGTAAAACACCAACGAAAAAAATCCCTCCCTATGTTGTCTCTCCTATAAAAGAAAGTGACATGGAAAAGAGGGTGGCATTTGTAATATTACGTACCTAAAGAACTTACTGAGAAGGGTCTGAATTATTGCGGGTGATGTAAGTAGGATTAAGGAGCTGTTGGTTTAGAAGCAAGAGAACCATCCTACGAAATGTCCCTGTGGCCAAGAAGATGCAAGGGATGGATGTGAAGGGCAGTGGCTGGGGGCTCCTCTTAAACAGAGCATTAGTCACATTCATAAGTGTAGTACTACACGGCACTAAAAACCTGACAGCTGCCTGGTTAGCTTTATTCTATTTCTAGATCCAGACATTCCTTTCATTCTTTTTCCAGATTCTTCTATTCTTTCAAAAGTTCCCCTTAACTTCATGGCTTTTCTTGAGTTCTGTGACAATGCACTATTGATCCAACGCTGTATCCTCCCTCAATCCTTGAACATCTAGATGTAACTGTATGCATAAACCAAGCAGATCTATTTCTTTGCCTCTCTGCACCTCTGAGAATTCTTTCCTCCCATTTCCATTCTCCTCCATCTTTTTCTCATACTTTTTATCATAGTTTAAAAATTATGCAGATGACTTATTTGCTGAACTGAGGTTTATATGATGACAGATGCCCCATCCCTGGAGGTATTCAAGGCCAGGTTGGATGGGGCCCTGGGCAGCCCGGTATGGTATGAAATGTGGAGGTTGGTGGCCCTGCCTGTGGTGGGGGGGTTGGAGCTTCATGATCCTTGAGGTCCCTCCCAACCCAAGCCATTCTGTGATTCTATGACTTTATAAAGGAGAAAACAGGCAACTAGAAATGAAAAAAAGCAGGTAATGAGAACTGCAAAGAAATATTTCCACCTAGTCCTGACACTCACAGATTATTTTTTATGATTCTTTTTTATGTCCCTTTCCAGAATTACCACTTCATCCCACAGATTTTCCCTCAGTGCAATGGGACAGACCAGTGATGCTGGAGCTGACCGGGGGCAGAGCTTCTCTCCAAGCTCAGGACAACAGCACAGGTCTGTCTAACATCAGCGATAAAAACAACATCGAAAATGGAGATCCCGTTCACAAGAAATTAAAAGTTCCATGTCACTTTCCTAAACCATACATTAATCCATGCAATAATCCCAGCTCAAACAGTTGTATTACATGATCCTCGAGTTCTCATCATGTTTCATCTAGACAGTTCACATCCTGTCCTACAAAGCCGCGCAGCACTGCTGCAGACTTTTCCACAGCTGCTGCGTTTCACATTGAGCTGCTTCAGTCCCTGTTGTAGGTGAACTGACAACTGTAAGTAATTTTAGCTCATAAAGCACTTCTAAATCACTCAGGAAGAAAAACATGCACGAGCGAATGCTTACTGTCCAGGGGAAATAGAAAGAATTGTGCAGAATGCAACTGCACCATCTTCTCTTGCAGTGTATGATGGTGTCAGTGCAGAATATTGCTCAAAATCTAACAGACCCATACAAATATGGAACTGCAGGGAGCACAGCGACGATTCCATGTACTGACAAGTTAAAAAAAGAAAAAAGAATCTTAAGATTTTTAATTATCAAACTGCTGCTCATTAACGTTTGTACCAGAACCTACATACTGCATGGATACGTCACTACCGTTACCAAAATTAATGTGAAATAATGAAGATGTGTGTGTTTATATATCTTCTCTTTCAGTAATGCCTCAGAACAGTTTGTTCAGTTACCTTTTTTTCTTAATATCTGCTGTAGAATGACACCTGCTCACCCTTCCCTTCCAGCACATAGCTGTGTAGCTGTACTACTTTTCAGATTGCCACGGGCCAGAAGTCAGATTCTCATTTGTACTCTTCTACCTCTGAAGAGGTATAAAAGAATATGAACTTAATTGAAAAAAAAGCATATTCTGACCCTGGGACCCTGTCACATCAGTACAACTGCATGCAAAAAGCCTCTGTACAGCTGTGAATCTGGACCATGCAATCATAGAATCACAGAATGGCCCGGGTTGGAAGGGACCTCAAGGATCATGAAGCTCCAACCCCCCCACCACAGGCAGGGCCACCAACCTCCACATTTCAGACCAGCCCAGGCTGCCCAGGGCCCCATCCAACCTGGCCGTGAACACCTCCAGGGATGGACGGGGCATCCACAGCCTCTCTGGGCAGCTGTTCCAGCACCTCACCACTCTCACAGTAAAGAACTTCCCCCTGACATCCAACCTCAATCTTCCCTCCTTCAACTTAAACTCATAAATAAATAAAGACTTACTTAAAAGAAAACTTAAAAGAAGGGCTTTGATATATTGCTATCTTCAAGAGCAATCCTTATTGAAGATGGAGGGTGGAAAAAATTCTCCAAGTTTGGCTATCATGATGTGCAATGGCTTCATCTCTGTTTTTAGCAAGGAGAACTGAACTCCTGCCTATTTAAACTAATTGGTATTTTAAAGGTTTTGTCCAGTTTATAGAGCACAGGATTATTGGCAGCCCAAACACCGTGGCCTAATGGATTAGGCAAGCAACTGCATGCCACAGATTCCTGACTTTTAATCCAGACCCTCTTAGTGCTCCCCTTCTTGTTCCATAACATTGAGATAATATTTATTCTCTTCTTCATGAGGGTGTTGTGAGAGAGAGTAAATGTTTGGACAGTTCTTGCAAAGGTCAGGTTCTAACCAGGCACCTACTTTTTACTGCAATAAACTTGTTTCCTCAGAAGCCCATTATACAATCACAGCCCCCCTTCTCCACAGCCTCTCAAGTCACTTCATGAGAGGCGTCCTCATATGTAAAGTTGGGTATCCATTAGGTATTTTTTGATTTGAGGCTTAAGAGTGATTTCACCCATGAACTCATTATGTATGAATCATTCCCCCAACACCAGAGTTAGCCACAAAAAATAAAAAGGAAGAAAATTGTTACCTCCTATGGACCCTAATCCAGAAGCACAGCACTTCCTAACGTATAGGTAATGCCAGTCAAATTTAAAATTATCATTTAACACCTGAATTGCTTGAAAACATGATGCAGAAAAATCATTTATTTACTTGAAAACGCTTTAAGAATCACTTATTTTTTCTTTTAAGATAATTCAGCAATCGGAGCCCTATTAATGTTCAAAATAAAAGCTTCAAAATCCCCTGCTTTATGAGATAGGCAACTCTGCAGACTCGGCACACTGGATAATCCCATCAGTGGTTAGTTCTCAGCAAGCAAGTCACACGTACAGAAGAAAGACTCTATACCAAGGCAGGAGGCAAAAAGAGGTTAAATTGGTTCCAACCAGGTTTTTCCTCAGTTTTAACTCATAAGTGATGACATAAAGCCCAGAAAAAACAACTCCAACTTGAAAATGATTTAAATTTGCCAGCTCCAGCCATTTCTGGAGGCGTGCCAGGCTTAATTTGGATTTGGGCTTCTCAAAGTATGCACAGCTCTAACTTTAACCTGCTGCTGCCTAAAGAAGTGGACCTGGTAAGAGAGGCAAAAATACTCCCCATAATGCAACACAAGTGACAGTCTGTTTTCTAGATGAACCCAAGGATAAGACTGAAATGTTTTAGTTGCTTCGTTCCAGAAGAGGGTGGTGCTGGGTCTTTATGAGCAAAGCCATCCGCGTTAGAAATGCCTTCTGTACCAGTCGAATGTGCACAAGGATAATGCTCGCAGGAGGGAATGGGACTTGTTTTCCAGGAGGGAATATTTTCAGAGTCAAGCTTGTAATTTGTATTTGCCAATCTCCAAATTCAACAATTTCTCAGCCTCTATAAACTCGCAGATGGAAAGATCCTGTATTTGGAATAAATAATGTCTAAGCTTCACCTTCATTACAGGGCATTTTCTGTCAGAAGAGTGCTATATCCTGACTCCCGAAATACACAGGAGCCCTTTGTAGTACAGCTATCGCACCATAAGCATTGGTTGGACATGGCAATAGCTCTCTCAGGATCCCGCCTGAAATCCAAGGGCATTTTTTTTATTTTAATATGCAGAAATGAACTTTTGTACTTGTCAAAAAATCACAACATTGAAACATAAGTACATTTATCTTTTAACTATTTTTCCAGCCCTTTTCGAAAAATCTGCTGGTTATTAAAACATTGCTGTTTAAATAAAAAAGGTTCTGTTTTATAACTTGCCTTCTCCTTCCCTGCTTACACATACAATGTGGTCATTGTTTGCTAAATTATGCTCATTCTCCCAGCAACAGCCTTTGATGTCACACACCAAGCACTGTGACTTCATTATAGAGACACAGAACACAGAAGGACTGTGCAAAAACCTTACAGGTATATGCAGTAGATGTCCAGTGCCCCAATCCAAACCCAACAGAAGCTTTAGAACAGATTTCTGACTATCAATGACATACAACAAAAATACAGAGTAAAAATAAAGATATATTGATAAGGTATAGCAAACGTACAGAGCACACTGGTGTATACCAGAAACTGTGATATTTTCCTTATTACCATTTCTTACTATCACAGAATCACAGAACGGCCCAGGTTGGAAGGGACCTCAAGGATCATGAATCTCCAACCCCCCCACCACAGGCAGGGCCACCAACCTCCACACTTAATACTAGACCTATTTCAATTTTTAATAATATTATTAACGATCCTCCTATGAAACAATGCATCATATGCTGAATTCTGTTGAAGGGGATCTAACATGATCCTGTCCAGATCCCTCTGTTAGGACCTATCTATCTACCCCCATGCAGGTTGACACTGCCTGCCAACTTGGTATCATCTGCAAATTTACTGAGGGTGTACTTAATCCCCTCATTCAGGTCATCAATAAAGATACTAAACAGGAGAAGACCCAGTACCGACCCCTGGGAACACCACTTGTGACCAGCCTCCAGCTGAATGGGACTTCATTCGCCACCACACTCTGGGCCCGGCCCTCCAGCCAGTTCGCTACCCAGCAAAGAGTGTACCTGTCTAAGCCACGGGCTGTGAAGGGACCTATTTTTCCAGGTCAGCACATACGAGCGTTTGGCTTTTCTGAAGGCCAAGGTGTAAGATCTCACCATTCACAGCAGCCTAAGACACTAAGACTTGACATCAAGTTAAAAGGGTGCCATGGAAAGTCCCTGGGCCCTGGAAATTCCCTTCACACCTGAATTGCCCAGTCCAAACACTGCTCCCCACAGCAGGGACAGAAGCTCAGAGGTACATAGAGGCCACAGCCACTTGAAGGAGGTAGCTGAGAGACAGCCACCCTATTTTGGAGGATAAGAAAATGGGTTAATACAGGCATGGACCATTCAGTGCACATTAGTCTCAGTGTCAGAGAGCACAGACACAGTTAATCTGCTGCTACAGACAGAGCTGCATGCAGGAAGCTCCCCAGGCTCCTCTGGAAACCTCAGCCCAGATAGCGAGCAAAGTGTCCTAATTGAGACTTTAATAACTGCAGCACAAACAAGCATACTTTCTAACTTGAAAGCTATTATTTTAATATCCACATGAGAAATAAGCTTTGTTGAAGAAGCAGAACATGAGGCAAAACAGGTATCTATGTTGCCATTCAGGCTGTGTTTACTTGCTGATAAGGTCTCGTTCCACTCGAGGAGGAGAAAAAAAAATCTCCACTTTCAGAAAACCCAACTGCTTTATCTGACACAGCCTCCCAGAAAAGCAGTGTCCTTGTGCATTACGATGGGCAGCCTGCCATTTGGAGCTGAACTGCCCACAAGGAAGAAGACATAATATTAGAGTTAATATCTGAAAACACTGTAATTTGCTTTCTGCTTGTCATTCTATCTGACAAAAACAAGTAGGCTGGGAAAAAGAAACAACACAAGGTGTGTGTGGCTGCTCTCATCTTAACCCCTTCTGGTTGGAAATCCATTGCTTTGTTCAGCAAACAATCCCGGGGATGATAACAGCAGGATCAATGAGAGCGTCAGGCTGAAATGTCTGCTCATCGGTGTGAGAGAGCACAGTGCAGGACAGCAGGTTACAGAGCAAGTGAACAGCAGAAAAATGCAGAAAGAAGGTAAACAGGAGACCCCTACAGGGATATCCCATGCAAAACGAGACAAGGAAATAATGACACTTAATCATAGAATCATAGAATGGCCTGGGTTGAAAAACTGATATTCATATGAATATTTAGATCAAGTATAGATCCACTATGGGAAAAACTCTGCCTGCGGAGAGTAATTTAGAGAAATAAAGTAGTGACTGTGTTAGAATTTTAGTGATGGTCTTCCTTCAGTTTTCTCTGTTCAGTCTTGAATACCACTTGTGAAATCCAATACACCCAATTGCTATAATTCTATCCCATGTTTGAATACCTGAAAGCATACAGGATTCTTCGGGGCTCCCACAAAGAGCCCAAATAACCCATTCAGATATGGCAGGATCACAAAATAAAGAGCCAAAAAAATGGGAAAAGAGAGGAAAGTCAAAGATTACGAAAATGAGATTAAACAGAGAAGAAAATGACAGACTGCAAACTTGGAGGGACTTTCTGGAGCTGTTCTGGATGAGTAGGAAAATTCTCACCAGCCTGTGGAAAAGCATATTGAACGCTTCCACACTTAGAATTCTTTTAAAGCATGTACATCGCACTACCTGGTTAAGTTGTATACTTTGGGTATATGTGTAATGGATTGAACATTTTGACTTAAGCCGTAATTTGCAACAGGCAGCATTTCTGGACGATTATAACATGTCTCTGGTAGTGCTTTAAGGCATGAAGCCAAAAGGCTGGATGACTTCAACTACCCGAGATGCGCAGTAATCCCCCGGAAATGCTCTGGATTGTCTTACAGCTATTATACAACGTGAAATTTATATTATGCATATAAATAAGAACAGTTACGTCTGTATATTGAGTGAGCTTCGTTCACATCACCAGAGCCCAACAGCAACAAAACCTAAACGATCCATTCTATCAGAAATTTCTTTCACTGGAACAGCTGCCACCTCTACAACCTTCACCAAGACACATAAAGGGTGGCTTTATTACCAAAACTCATGGGTGCAGGCAAAGCCTATTTGTTGTGGTTTATTTAGATACTTTTCACTTGGTCAGTCGTGTATCCTTAAAACCATGGCTTCCTATAGCAGTCACAGCTTTATCCTCTCCTCACCTTCCGCTCTTCACCCCTTTAGGACCTTCATTTAGGAGACCTACTTCCTACTTCTCCACTCCTTTTCTCCAAGGCAAGCAGTAATTCAGCCTTCATCCACTTACCTTCTATATTTTCCTTAGGTAATTTTTGCACCAGCTTGAGGCAGTGACGTGCACCAACAGCACTGACACGTCCCTCTTGATCGCTCTTTCACCATCTCTGTCTGATTCTACCTCTCCATCGTGGTTCTTAACAGATCCAACTAAAACTTACGCATTTGCCCAAGGAGGCTGTGGATGCCCCATCCCTGAAGGCATTCAAGGCCAGGCTGGATGTGGCTCTGGGCAGCCTGCTCTGGTGGTTGGCGACCCTGCACATAGCAGGGGGTTGGAACGAGATGAGCATTGTGGTCCTTTTCAACCCTTTTCAATCCAGGCCATTCTATGATTCTATGATTTTAATCCACCTCGCACATCTAAAATGAGACTCACATTCAGACAGCATGAGTATTAGCTCAAGGAGGTTTCAAATTCCCATGAAGAGCCTTTGGGCAAGATGTTAACAGACATGATGAAAAACGATAGAAATCTCCAACAGTATCATGAATTTCCAAATCCACCAGTTACTTGAAACTTCTGAGTGCTATCTTTTTCTCTATTTATATGTATTTCATAGAATCATAAATCATGGAATCATAGAATCACAGATTGGCTTGGGTTGGAAGGGACCTCAGGGATGATCAAGTTCCAACCCACTGCAACAGGCAGGGTTGCCAGCTGCTAGATCAAGTGCTAGATGAGATTTGGGTTTTTGCTTTGCAAGTAAATGTCTGTGTTCATTACACTGAATCTGAATGCTATTAAGCATACATCTAAAATGCACGTTTTCATTTTCTATGGAGCTCTTGACACATGAGGATGGGATGGAATAACACAGCACAGTGCTTTTTGCAACTACAAATTATGAAAACTATCTTTAAAATATTCCATCTATGTAGAGTTTTCAGATACCTACTATTAACATGAGATAAAAAAGAACAAAAACAGAATGACCAACTTTTACCTTAAAATAGTTTTGCTAAGTATGGTTAGTGAGATTTCTCACTAATTAGCTGTCATTGAGAAAGAAAAAAAATCTTAGTATTTCTTTTACTTCTTTTAGTAAATTTAAGAATATTTTTGATATAGTAAGTTCCAGCTCTTCTTATAGCCTCCTAAAATCTGCTTTTGTATTTGTCATTCACTGAGAATGGCAAGAAAATATCTTTACGTGAATAATAAAATGTGACAACTGAACTGGTAAGAAAATTTGGAAGTATAAGGATACCAAAAAACATTTTTATGGTGACTAACGAGTACTGAGATAAGCAACAATAATCTGAAAACAGAATTCTGAATATAAAATAGCATGAATTCTTCATATACTGGCCTTAATCAAACAAATATTCAGTTTGCACTCCAAGGATTCTACTATAATTCACTACAGTGCTGTTTAATTCATCATACCTTCTACCTAAATTAACAGTAAGATATCACAGTCTTTTCTGATTACTGAAAATGTGTTCATCTCAATTAGCTTTTGCCATTCTAGATGACAGACATGTCTCTCTTTTAGGAGGAAGTTTTTCACCCAGAGGGTGGTGAGGCACTGGAACAGGTTGCCCAAGGAGGCTGTGGATGCCCCATCCCTGGANGATGTTGCATAACACAAAAATAATGAAAAGGTTTTGACAACAGCAATAACAGTTCTGAAGCAGAACTGCTGTATAAAGAAAGGGAAGTTACTAGGTATTCTCAAATGATGTCCTCTGAAACTATGCACCCAAACATTAAGAATTCCAACTGACCTGCACGAGAAGTGGATTTGCATTTCTACAGTGCTTGTGAAGCACTGGAGAGTTCAGCTTCACGTGAAGCATGATCCCCAGCTCTTAGGGCCAGGCAGCACCATCCAACCTAACCTTGCTGCATAACAGCCTCTGCAAATTTCCTTGAACCGGTTCTCCAAATTCCATAGCTGTGGTCGAACCAGAGCACAACTTTTACAGAGATATCTCATCTTGATTTTAAAATTTCCAGTCATGGACAATCTGTCACAAGCATCGGTTGAATTATTTCAGCACTTAATTACATTGTTAAAAACCTATGCCTTATTTCTTGCTGGAATTTGTCTAGCTTAAATGTCAAGTTGGATACTAGGAGAAAGATTCCTCTCACTGAACAGAATCACAGAATCACAGAATGGTTGGGTTGGAAGGGACCTCAAGGACCACGAAGCTCCAACCCCACTGCCAGGCAGGGCCACCAACCTCCACATTTCATACCAGCCCAGGCTGCCCAGGGCCCCATCCAATCTGGCCTTGAACACCTCCAGGGATGGACGGGGCATCCACAGCCTCTCTGGACAGCTGTTCCAGCACCTCACCACTCTCAGAGTAAAGAACTTCCCCCTGACATCCAACCTCAATCTTCCCTCCTTCAACTTAAAACCATTTCCCCTTGTCCTGCTGTTATCTCCCCTTTCAAAGAGCTAACACCTCTCCGGTTTATAGGCTCCCTTTAGGTACTGGAAGGCTGCAATGAGGTCACCCCGCAGCCTTCTTTTCTCCAGGCTGAACAAGCCCAGCTCCCTCAGCTTGTCTTCATAAGGGAGGTGCTCCAGCCCCCTGTCAAGGTACAGACGAAGACGCTTCTGCAGCATGGATTTGACCCCACTCACATATCTGTCCTAGGACAAGATAAATTACAGTCCCAAAGCACTTATTTCTCTCAACAGGAAATCTAGTTAATATGCTCAAATACAGGTGTTTGTGTCTAGCCAGAAGGAAACCCACTCTGACTACTGTTTCAATTTGAATGTTAAGACTGAAAAACCCTGAAAGTTGAGATTTTTCTTCTTTACTGTGCCCTTAAAGACCAGTTACACAACACTTTACTCAGCTCGATAAGAGATTAAGCACCATGTGCATCTCTACGTAGGGAGGTTTTGGTCTCTCCCAATTTCTCCTGGATCTTTGAGCCCTCTCCAATTTATCAAGGTTTTTATTAAAACATGAAACTGAGCAGTGTTTTAGCCATTCTTACACAGAAGAAAACCCTTCACTTTTCTATTCCAGCCTGTCCAAGGACTGCATCCAGCCTTCCAGCTCCAGCACTGCGCTGGCTCCATCACATTCCATAGATTTCTCAAGACTCCAGGATACTCTTTCAAAATCCCTTCTTTGCAAGATACAGCCCCAGAGTCTGCAAACGTAGCCCATTTTCTTAATTCGCTTATGAAATACTGAACATCTGGCTCTTCTGGAATGAAAATAGCTTGTTTGCACTTCATTTGTCAAACGGTAACTCAGTAAATCTCTGTNCCCTGGAGGCATTCAAGGCCAGGCTGGATGTGGCTCTGGGCAGCCTGCTCTGCTGGTTGGTGACCCTGCACATAGCAGGGGGTTGGAACGAGATGAGCACTGTGGTCCTTTTCAACCCAGGCCATTCTATGATTCTATGATTCAATCTGAGCTATTCAGCCCCGTCTCCATTTGCAGTCAATAATGAGCCGTTACAAGGAAATGCATTTCTGCACGCGCCTTCTACAGATCTGCATTTCCTAGGATGAATTCCAAACCTGCTGCTTGGAAAATCAGAGCTTCATTTTAAACATATAAAATTGCAGAATTTATTTGATCATGTAAGGATGATGTGATCATGAGATATGTAATTTTATTCATGCAAGCCATGTGAACTTTCTGAAAACAAAAAGCGGTTCATCACGAACATTTTCAACAACTTTAATTATCAACCCAGTTGTCATGCAATTAAAAGTTCTTACAGCAAAACTGAATAACAACTCTTCTGAACAGAATGTGTCCTGCAAGCCACCCCTCCAAGCTCCAACAGCTTAGAGCCAAGTTCTCCCCTAGGAACAGGGGTGCACAGGTCTCTGGTTGCAAACAGGAGACACTCAATTCACAACGTGTGGCTGTTCTGAATGTACATACATGGACAGGAAAGGAAACAGTTCAGAAGAGTACACCCCTTTCTTTCAGAGTCCAGATGACAAGAACATGATACGTCCAAAGGCTGATGGTACAATGGCAATGCAGAGAACTGCTGCAGCTTTCTGAGACCACACAGCATTTGAAGCAGCAAATTGCATCCTGTGTTGTGTGAGCGCATCCTACAATGCTTTGTTACTCCCAAATATTGCTGTTTTTTCAAATGTATTTAATGTTTAAATGAGCATCAGCAGTACCCTCCTACGACACAAGCCAAGTGGTACAGCTGCAGCCATCTGGGTCTCTGCTGTGAGCAGCATGTGGGTGGCCCTGCAGCCTGGTCCAGCTTTAGGATGTGGTTCTAGAGGAGAAATCTGCCCTCTCAGGATGAGCAGCACACCTGAGAGTTCAGACAATGCTATTCTGAGCAATTGCCCTCTGATGGTTCTAGGATTGGCATTGCTGGTATTTAGAGAACTACAATTAATAGGGCTGTAGGCCAAAAAAGTGCATTTCAGATTGACAGAATCTTGAGGTCTAACTATTCTGCTCAGTTTTCTGGGGAAGGCAAACAGACGCATATAGCTCACATTCTAGCTCAGGCCTAGAAACTTCACAAACAAGTGTTAATGCCTTTTAGTTTTCTTTAGAAGGAAATGACAAGCAGATAACCAAATGGGTTCTGAAATATTTCATCCATAAAAGATATCTCAAAAATAACCTTGAAGCTATAAAATAACTGTTTACCAAGCCCTGCCTTACTTTGTTATGAACATTTTAACTCGGTGCTAAAATAAGAAATACGCCTCAACAAGGAGCAGGCCGTGAGATACGTTATCGGGTTGTAATGAAGCAACTGACATACGCAGCCACTGGGACAACAGCCTCGTGTGGAACTCACTCAGAAAAACAAGTTTCAAGTTTTCAGTGTTGAAAATGCTTGCCTCTGATCTTTTCAGAAGCACAAACTCTGGGCAAAGGACTAAACTCTCTTGTTGGCCATGAATCCCTGGTAGTGATGCTATGTTATATTCTATGCTGACTTGATAGAAACTATTCGGTTAATGTAAATTAGGTCCAGGACATCCCAATGAGCCACTTAGTGGCAAAACTTGAGAAGCAGAAAATGACAACAAATTGAACTTTTTGCATATTGGCTTGAATTTAAGATTTCATAAAAGCTCTGAAAGAGGAGGCTCATCTTAACTACATTTTGAGACCAGATGATGACAGAATAGCTGAGCTTCCAGTGAAGTCCTATCAACACTTTGGTGGTTGGCAGCACAGCTACTGTGATCAATTAGGTTAATTGAAACTATACGGCCTGCAGGCTTTGTGTGCAGTTCTTAACATGGTTAGAAGAGAGGCAAATGTGTTACAGCATGATTTTAACTATAATGGCACATCTATAAGGCCTTCTGAACCCAGGCCTAAGCCAGAGTTCAAATAATTGAGCTCCCACACTCTTTGGATACAAGTCTGTAGGCTGATGTAGACACAGAATGAATGCAGAGGATGATGAGAAGGCAGAACACTTGAAATTATGCAATTTCTAACCATGATCCTAACAATACTGCACTTCACAGACTCACCGAGGCTAGAAGGTGACTCTGGAGACTATCTGCTCCAACCCTCTGCTCACAGCAGGGTCACCTCGAGCAGGTTGATCAGGGTTGTGTCAGGCTGGGTTTACCATATCTCTACAGATGGAGATTCCACAATTGCACTGGGCAATCTGCACCAGTGCTCAACCGCCCTCACAGTGAAAAAGTAATTTTTATGTTAAAGTTGAACCTCTTGCATTTGCTTTGTGCCCACTGCCTCTTGTGCTTTCACTGAGACGAGTCTGGATCTGTCTCCTTCATTCTGCCTTCTAGTTATTTATTGGGCTTGATGAAATCCCCCCAGGCCTTCCTATCTCTAGGCTGTACAATCCTGGCTGCCTCAGCCCCTCCTCAAGTGACAGATCCTCCAAGACCATAGACATCTTTGAGGCCATTCACTGTTCTTGATCCAGTAATTCCCTGTCTCTCTTGTATGGTGGAGCTCAGAACTGGATGCAGCACTCCAGATAGGCCTCACCAGAGCTGAGTAGAGCAGGAGGCTCACCTTCCTCACCTCAGCAGTAAAGCTGTGCCCAATGCATCCCGGGATACCACTGGCCTTCTTTGCCCTCAAGTCATTTTGCCAGCACATGGCCAACTTGATGTCCACCAAGACCCCAGGGCCTTTTCTGCAAAACTCCTTTTTCAGCTGCTTCCCTGTGGAATGATCCAACAGTGGAGCCCAAGATAGGTCAAAAGTCTAATATAAGCCAGGTGTCTCCAGTCCAACCAAGTAAGTCACAGCACACAACAGCATCAAGACTTCAAGATCAGTAAGAAAAGGTAGCGAGCTTTTCAATTCTCCAGAAAAATACATATTTAAAGAAAAGAAGAAGGAAATTTACCAGGAACTCAAATGGAAGAAGAAAGTTTACAGAATGTGGAAAAAGGGTCTGGCCACTTGGGAGGAATACAGGAAGGTTGTCAGGTCATGTAAGGATGCAACAATGAAATCTAAGGCCCACCTGGAATTAAATCTGACAAAGGAGGTCAAGGACAACAAGAAAGAGAGTCTGGAGAAAGGAATCTGTTTGAGAAGGATCTGGTCAGAGAGCATCTAATCAAACTCAATAAACACAGATCAATGGGGAATGATGGGATGCCTCCATGAGTGCTGAGAGATCTGGCAGAAGTGATTTCCAAACTACCCTCTATCATCTATGAAAGGTCATGGAGAAAGGGAGAGGAGCATGAAGACTGGAGGAAAGCCGGTATCACCGCAGTCTTCAAAAGGGGCAAGAGGGAGGAGTTGGGAAACTACAAGCAGCCAGTCTCACCTCTGTTCCTGGGAAGGGAATGGAACAGCTTATTTTGAATGTCATCTCCTAGCAAGTGGAAGAAAAGAAGACGATTGGGAGTAGTCAACGTGGATTAGCTAATGGGAAATGGTGCTTGACCAACCTGGCAGCCTTCTATGATGTCATGAATGGCTAGGTAGTTGCAGGGGGAGCAGTGGATATTGTGTACCTTGACTTCAGCACATTTGACACTCACAAAATCCTTGTTAGGAAACTTAGAAAGCGCAGGATTGATGAGCAGACAGTGAGGTGCATTGAGAACTGGCTGACTGGCAGAGCTCAGAGGGCTGTGATCAGCAGCACGGTCTGATTGGAGGCCATAACTAGTGATGTTCCCCAGGGGTCGGTGCTGGGTCCAGTCTTCTTCAACACCTTCATCAATGACCTGGATGAAGGGATAGAGTCCACCTTTGGCAAGTTTGCTGATGATACAAAGCTGGGAGTAGTGGTTGACATGACGGAAGCCCATGCTGCCACTCAGCAAGAGCTGGGCTGGCTGAGAGTTGAGCAGAGAGGAACCTGATGAGGTTCAACAAGAGCAAGTGCAGGGTCCTGCACCTGGGGAGGAATAACTGCATGCATCAGTACAGGTTAGGAGCTGAACTGCTGGAGAGGAGTGCTGGAAAGAAAAACATGGGTGTCCTGGTGGCCAACAGGTTGGCCATGAGCCAGCAGGGTGCTCTGTGGCCAAGGCAGCCAATGGTATCCTGGGGTGCACTGCACAGAGTGTGGCCAGAGGTGAGTAGGTGATCCTCTCCCTCTGTTCTGCCCTGGAGAGGCCACACCTGGAGTACTGAGTCCCCAGTAAAAGAGAGATGGGGAACTGCTGGAAATAAAGAGGTAAGTAAAATAGTTTTGTAGATGTGTGCACTCCCAGCAAAATTCGATGTATCCTTCAAACACACTGCTCTTGTGACCATTAAAGGCTTCCATCAGGGGACATGTGAAGTATGAAGTTCAGGAACTTCACCTCTGACTTCTGGACTATTCATTTCAAATTATGGAGAAATTTGAAAATCCTTCCAATTGTAAGAAAGATCTCTTCCAGCAGCCAGGGTCACCGTGCTACCTGCAACAATCCCTCGTCTGCCACAAATTACATTCTAGCTGCCTGGCATGGAAGACACAATGAGATTTAAACCAGGCGATAATCTCCCAGTAAAGGAGCATCTACCATTTTTCAGAAACACAGTGTATAAATGCTGATGTTGTTAACGTTATTTACACGCACATTTACATCTACCTACTCAACTTGTGCATGTGGCTGCAGGAAAGATTTGGGGAAATACAGAGTAAAAATACTTGTACATGGTTTGTATATCCCGCATTTATGTGCATACATAAAAAATAATCCATGATATTAGAAAATAATACTGAACCACAATGTTAATGCAGTCTCTTCCACAAGCCAAAAGCTTGTGTGGGTTTATGCATAAAGAATGTACATACTCAGAGAGAGACACTAACATCTTGTAATGCAATATGTTTCTGTTATACACACTCCAGACTTCCTAACAGCTGCATATTTTAATATACATAAACCCATACTTGAAAAATAATAAAATGTATTAGTTTTCCANTATCTACCCTTTCAAAGAGTTGACTCCCCTCCTGTTTATAGGCTCCCTTTAGGTACTGGAAGGCTGCAATGAGGTCACCCCGCAGCCTTCTCTTCTCCAGGCTGAACAAGCAGAGTTTCCTCAGCCTGTCAGCCTGGATAAACAGCTAAGAAAAGATAATTATATAAGGCTTATCAAATTAGGGGCTGCTTTGCATTGTAAGAGAGATGAAGTGAACTGAAACCTCAGTGCTTACTTATTGTCTTCTCCCTAGCAGAGCTAATAAACATTTTGTCAAATCTGAGTATTTTTTTATGATCACTCCCTCACACCATGAGCTGCTCTGTGCTGTGCTAACAGCATCCCAGGCCGGGACAGCAGCACTGTGGTGGGATGATGGGAACAGCAAAGTGGTTCCGTGCCATTGCCTCCTGCCTCCTCCGAACCTCATCTGTACCAGCCGAAGGCCTCGCACGCTGCTCCCAACAATTCATGCACTGTGCTGTGTACTGAGACACTGATGGATGTGCGACCCAAGAATTTTAAGCGTCCCCACAGGATATCAAATGCTATCCAGACCGTTTGTAAACGCTTTCCCAGCGCTGTGCAGAAAATGAGTCAGTTCTTTTCCAATCTACTTAAGTGACATTTTTCTCTTATCTAAGAATCGATGTTTCTGTTTAATAAAATCATCTGGACAAGTTACTGTTTCATCAGCTTATGCCTTCATTAATAAATTCTGCTTGAGCGTTAAGATTACCCCCAGTAGAGACAGCTGGGAAACTGCAATATAAAGTCAAGCAGCGCATTTAATGACCAATGAACTTCTGGAAACTTAGTCCAAAATTATACATCATTGTGTCAGATGCTCTTAAGCAATATGCAGTTTGCTCTCCCTCTTTAGAAACATGAAACCCCCTGAAACCGCTACCACAAATTGTGAACCTTTTAAATTACTGCCAAGCCACCTGCTTTTCTCCAGGAAACTTCATAAAACTCTCCAAATTAGTAATGTCATTAAGTAAAGCTTACAGAACTGTTGTTATTCTGAAGGAGCATTAGCTGTTTAGCTTAAGGAAACCAGTAGGGATTTCTATCACAGACAGACCTGTCAAGTATATTGAGTAACCCTTTCCAAGTGAAATGCTTCAAAATATCCTCAAAAATGCGATTCTTCTACATTTTAATCTTTCTGGGAGAAAATGGTGTTCTCGGGATTAAACTCATATCACGAAGAAGTTCAATTCAGGAGAGCACGTGGAAAGGCTCTCGGACTGTTTGCGTGTCTTCAGTCGGCACAAGGAGCTCTATAAATCAAATGCCCAGTCCTGCATTTTTGAATGGCACTGGAAGAAATAGTGCTCGGGACGGAGGGGAAGAAGGAGCCCAATTTCCCCCAGCCCTTCTCTTTTTTGAATGGCCTACACAAAGAGGGTGAGGGTGGATTATAGGAATGCCTTCTGTCTAGGAGTCGGCCCGAAATGTACCATCTCATCTTGGAGTAATTTATCCAGTCAGATGATTTAGAGGACAGTCCAGTGGCACCATTTTTGGAAGGCAGAAGCAGAGGGGAAGGGATATAAATCAAAGGTGACTGGCAGGTAAAGGATATATGCAGCAATCAGCCAAACCATGTGCGCACTGGCACAAATTCAACAAGATCATTTATAAAAATTTTAAGTCAGGAGTACACAAAAGGGGGTCTGGTGCTAACTAAATCCACAGATAGATTACACGCCACCGAAATAAACACTTCCAGATGCTGGCATACAAAACCCTTTTACAGAAAGAAATGTTTTCTTTCATAAATCTGAAAGGAGGAACCTTGGGGTGGGGGCTGGGAGGGAAGGGGGCAAGATTTCCACACTGAGATTGGACTTCCTGCTGCTTTATAGAATCATAACTCAGATTTTTCAAACACACGGGGTTAACACTACAGAACAACAAATAACTGCAGACAATTGCTTGAAGCCCAGACAAACACATCACAAGAATCTAATTGCTTAATGAAATAAAATATCGGGTTTGGGGTTTGTTTTTTTTTTTGCTTTCCAAATGAGAAGAAATGAAAAATGTGTCAAGTTGACTTTTTATATATCAGAAAACAAACACGTAACAGAAGGAAAAGTTTTCAAATGCTTTTTGACATCAATACACACATTTTGTTTCAGAAAGCTGATGAAGAATGAAATTCTGACTTCTTCAAAATGAGCATCAATTGATTTTGATTATCAGCGGGGGCAGCACATTATTTACAGTACCCTAAATATCAGAGATGTTTGGTTTGATATGATTCCAGTGTACCTAATCTCTTTCAGAAGCTGTATTCAAAAATGTCTATCACTCAAGTGCTTTAGAAAAACTTTGATGTAACATATCCACATTGTGTATACTGAAACAATTACCAAAGACTGTATTCCAAAGTCTTTTTGACTACTGTTCTGGTTGGAAGTAGGCAGAAAGGAATTCCTTTCAGTCAAAAAGAGTAACTCCCAGACCAACAGTGAAGCTGATCTTTTTCTGAAGTTTGGGGCACCTAAAAGTAATGTGTTTTCCCAAATTTTCAGCTCTGTTTAATTCGCTTATCTCTACAAATATCATACTGACACTTTATCACAGAATCATAGAATGGCCTGGGTTGAAAAGGACCACAATGACCATCTAGTTTCAACCCCCCTGCTATGTGCAGGGTCGCCAACCACCAGACCAAGCTGCCCAGAGCCACACTCAGCCTGGCTTTGAATTAGGATGCTATAGGAGTAGAAGCAGGGTTGTTTTAAGGGCAAATCATGCAGGTCTCCAGCACAGAGCAGAGCATTCCCTGGTGTTACATGCTCTTCAGACTGGGAATGCCAAAAGCAGCATCATAAACATAGCTTGGTAAGTATTCATTGTTTCATGATGCTTGTGCAATTTTACAGGGCTGAAATTTTTAACAAGCGAGGGTTTAGACTGGCAAGTCATTTCATGCTGAAATTACTTGGGGCCTGAAGGAGTATTTTCCCAAAAAAAGTAAACACCCAAACAAAAGTTGGTTATACCCTCTGTTCATTCAACATGCTCCATTTACACATGCTTACACCACTGAATAATGGCCACTGTCTTCTGCAGGTCTGTGCAGTATCACAGTTTACATTTGTAACCTCAGTTTCTCCTTAGCCAAACATCAGAAACACTTCATTTCAGAACTGGCATAAACCAGAGGGGACAAGGGATCCGTTCGGGGAACGCTTTCCCATCCAATTAGCATTGCTGTAGCTGACCGCTTTCCTTCTCCCTTCGGAGCATAGGACGCGATCTTTCTGAGTAGAATGCATCTCATGGCCACAAGTACCACTGCAAATGTGCATTATTCACCAGTTAAATCGTTTCAGAAATCAATGACTGTTCATATCAGGGTTTCAGATATCTTGATGGCGGATTATTTTTGATTAATGATGTATTGTTTGTTACTCCAAGTATTAGAAATAAACTCTATTCAAGTAAACTGGATGTGGCTCTGGGCAGCCTGGTCTGGCGGTTGGCAACCCTGCACATAGCAGGGGGGTTGAAACTATATGAATATTATGGCCCTTTTCAACCCAGGCCATTCTATGATTCTATGATTAATTTTATAGACAAATACAAATCCATCTCTCAATGTAAAAAGTCTGCTAATCTTATATAGGCAGATTTCCCATTGAGTTTTGATTGAACAAGGGTAAGACTGAGCCTGCAATGAGTTAATGACCACAAAAGCAAGAGGATTTAAAAGCTGTGGTGTAATTAGAAAACTATAGTATCACAGAAACAAATAGCACAATTGGAATAGTATGGTTATGGGCTACAAGCTTTTTAGAAGGGATAGGAAAGGAAGGAGGGGTGGGGGATTTGCCCTCTGTGTTAAGAAGTGGATAGACTGCAAAGAGCTGCCTCTGAGAAACAGCCCTGATCTGGTTGAGAGCTTGTGGGTTAAAATTAGAGACGTGGATTAAGACATCTGGTGGTTGGGCCTACTACAGCTGACTGATCAGAGGAGCCTGTGAATGAGGCCTTCTTGTTCAGGTACAAGCGGCATTGTGCTCATAAGATCCCATTCTGAAGGGGGATTTCAACCACTCAGACATCTGCTGGGAAATCAGTGCAGCAGTTGCAAACTATGAAGCAGCCTGGGCTGCAGCAGGTGATCTGAGCCAGCCAGCATGGCTTCACCAAGGGCAGACTGTGCCTCACCAGTCTGGTGACTTTCTATAACTGACTGACAGCATCAGTGGACAAAGAAAGGGCAACTGATATCATCTGCCTGGACTTGTGCAAGGCCTTTGACATGATCCTTATGCATCACATCCTTATCTCTAAATTGGAGAAAGATGGATTTGAAGGCTGGATTATTAGGTGGATAAAGAATTGGTTGGATGGTCATAGCCAGAGCATTGTTGTCAACAGCTCTATATCCAAGTGGAGGCTGGTGATGAGCAGTGTCCCCAAGGAGTCCATCTTGGGACAGTGCTCTTCAGCGTCTTTATCAATGACATAGTGTCTTAGTTTCATCTTGGAAGGAATTGGGATCTAGGTTAGATGTTAGGAGGAAATTCTTTTCTCAGAGGGTGGTGAGGCCCTGGCACTGCTGTCCAGAGAGTTATGGGTGCCCCACCCTTGGAAACTTTCAAGACCAGGTTGGACGGGGCCCTGAGCAGCCTGATCTGGCTGGGGGCAACCAGCCCACAGCAGGGGGGTTGGAACCGAATGGGCTTTAAGGTCCCTTCCAATGGAAACCATTCTGTGATTCTGTGAAAATGTCTTATTTCTTAAATGTACAGAGCACAGAAAAGTAGATTCAGGTACAACACAGAACTGCACCATCTAACGTGAAGAAGAGTTACTTATTTCCCCTTTTCTTGTCTCTATTTTTTGAATAAATTATTTGTATCTCTGCTCCATCAAAGTCTGGACCATGCTTTACTTTAGGCTGCAGTAAACACCACTCAATACTGCTAAAAGACAATATATGGATAAAACATATGTCTAGACTACCTTAGACATGATACAACACAGAGTAATTTAGAGTACACTTGCTGCTTTCCATTGTGGCTTGCGCTTGGAGACAAAACCTAACTGCTCTAATTATGTTAGTCATTTTGACATAGCTATTAAGGTCAAAATATATGCAAACGGATCATTTTCACTACTTTAATGTTAGTTCTCATTTACCATATGATTATAAAACTTTCAAAGTGCTCTTTTTGTCCAAACCAACATCCATCAAATGCTGCTAAAGGATAAACCACACAGCTCAACTGTTCTTCCAGAACTGCATCATTAGGAACACCTATCACCAGCTCAGATGGAAGAACAAGGACAATGATGACTAAACAACAAAGAGAAGAAAAGTTGTCAGAAAATATTCCTGTTGGTGTCTGACAAATACATAATAACCATCCCGAGAAAATAACCCCAAAATAGTCTGTATTTGTTTTTTAAACAAAAATGGAAATACAATACCATGTATGGGGATGAGTTTTGTAGTAGTAGTAAGTGATAAAACTCATAGTAACAGTCACGTTCTCCACTTTGGAAACAACATTAGTATATTGAAGTGTTCCACAAAAAACAAAAGTTCTTCACCTCATTTTCTTTTCATTTCTGAAAGAAAATAGCTGAAAACTAAAACTAACGTGACCTTCCCAATTCCATTAAGCTTCAACCCCTCAAAACGAGGAAGATTCAGTGAAACCAAATATAGTACATGAATCACAACTCAGTTGTAGTAGGATTTTAGCTTATATGTCTCAAACTGCAAAAGAATGAAAAAATGAGAGGCTTGGAACCCTTGAGAACATGTTGAATCTAGGTCAGTTAGGGTCAACTCATTCTCAACGTGGAAAGAATGAAGCTGGCTGCGGTCCTATCAGGATCAAGACCCTAAACGTTCAGGTGGAGAACCCAGAATCCTTGGAATCCCCATACTGGAGGTAAGCTCCCAGATTCCTTCTCACATATATAGAAGCATAGAGTTAGAGAGCATCCATTATCCTATAAAGTACTTTGGTTTTCTAACTACCAGAATCAGTCAGGGACAAAGGAGTTGGCATGGAAGTACATGCCACACGTACTTTGAGGAGTTCCATACGACATGGGTTTCTCAAAGTCAGCAGCATCCTGGGATCAATATTCAAATAAAATTTGCTTTGTTTCTGTCCTTGCTTTACCCTTGCCACTCATTCTGGTGTCTTTCAAAGAAAATCACCAAATACAGCATGTCAAATATAGCTCAATTAAAGTCAAGGAAACTTTTCATGGATGACAACAGCAAAAATTTTGACAGTCTGAGGTGTCTGTAACAATAATGTTATAAAAACCTAAGTACCACAGCAACTATTACCTCCTCTAGTACTGCTCACCTCTATAATTGCTATAATACTTGGAAATACCCAATTCCTCTGTTTCTGTAAAAAAAATACAAAAACACATCCACCTAACAAAACCAATTGTTACCTAACAGTCCTGAAAAATTGGATGGGCAGCCTGGTCTGGTGGTTGGCAACCCTGCACATAGCAGGGGGTTGGAACGAGATGAGCATTGTGGTCCTTTTCAACCCAGGCCGTTCTATGATTCTATGATTCTGTGATTTATTTTTTTCACTCTGGACAATTTACAGCAATTTTCAGATGCTAATGTCACTGGTTCTGGGTCAGACAGTCACTAGTCCCAGAGGACTTCATTTAGGAAACATACCTGGATGGTTTTGGGAAACCAGAAAGAAGACACTGGGACTCTACTACACCAACCTCACAGAGTAAGTGTAATCTTAAATTCATATCAAGTAAATCATCAGATGCTGAGTACAAAATGACGCTGTATACAGGGTATACACAGGAATAGCTCCTTTCTGACGTACTGTGAAGCTATTAAGATTCCCAGTCAAATGAATTCTTAGACACAAAGCACTGTTTTTTGCATTGGCCAAAGGGTCACAAAAGCCCTTCTACTACAAAATCTGAAAAAATGGAAAAGAGGTGGGAAGATGGGAAAATACACTACCAAAACACATTCACATAAATAAGAGAAAATTAACCTCTCCTTCAAGGACTTCTTCACACAGTACACTACTTCAACAACAATGTTCTTTATTCAGACATACCAGGAGACCTTCCAGTTTTCATGCAATTCCAATGACCACTGTGTCCTAATTTTTGTAGCATTTGGTAAAAATACAGCCCCTTGTAATCTATATTAAAAATACTTCTACAAGAAGTGCTTTCATGACGTTGAGATCTGATGATCTGTGTCTAAGCAAACACAGATGAGATCTATCAGCACTCTTACAGCAGATCCAGATCTTTCTATAGTCAAATATGGCCATTCCTTCAGATTCCAAGAATCATATGACGTAAGTTAGGTTCATTTTCTAGGCAGTGCAAAAGCTTCAAAATAACTTTAGACAGAATCTGAGGTATTCTGTGCAGTATCAGAGGGAAAACCTATATCCAAAGGAAGGAAGTTCCACTCATTTGTCTCCTTCGACATGAAGCTTCCATGAGATCCCATGACTGACGGTGCTCAGGGAGGAATGCAGCCTGCCCATAAGTGAACCTAACTCCAAATGCCTCCATCCTGAAGTCCACCCCCAATACATGGAACCTTCTTGATGAAAGAATGCTTTGCTCCTCTGATATAGCAAATCTGGCTGTTCTGCTGTCAACTGGATGGCTGAGGAAAGGAGAAACTGTCTAAGGAAAAGCCAATCAACCCACACCACAAGGAGGATGTATAGTGGTAGGATAAACACAAGAGCAGAACAGTCTCTTACAAGTTCTCTTCTGAACTGTGTCAAGTATATCCAGCGTAGCAGAATCAAGGTCCATACATCTCAGCCTACACGGTGAGTGGTTTAAATACTTTTTGGAGAGTTAATTTTAGGTGTGCACCTGCAAGTTCCCAGGTCAAATATCAATAATCCATCACTGAAGACCATGTTATTCATGTCTTAAAGAGAGGTCCCTGTCTTGTAACCCATGGAGGAGAAGGAAGGCAGGGGCTTTTCTCAATATTAGAGCCTGATGTTGAACCTGGAGAATGTCTTTGGAATTATGCATGGCTCTTGCTACTTGTGAGTTACCAGACAGTGCAAGAAATTAGCTTTAGTGTAAGGACTATAAAGTCCTAGCTGAGATTACTCTCCTTCAGCACCTGGGACTTAACCTGGAAATGTGGCACAGCTTAATGCATCCCTGACATTAGGCACAGTCACATTATAGGAAATGGAAAAAGAAAAGGTATAGGCTGGCTAAAACCAGTGGAAAAGTGATTTAAATCTACCAGAAGAGTACAGTAAAGCAGCTTGCTGCTCCACTTTCAGAAGCTATAAAAAGGTGATGGAAAAAAAGAAGATTCAAAACTACAGAGCAGAGAGACAAACAAAAGGCTGTTACCAACCAAATCTGCAGGCTTACTGAAAGGCTGTTAGAATTTTCTTCTCTGCTTTAGGATGAAAATGGGATTTTTCATACAGAGAACGTTGATTTTTATAGTCTCTTACAATTTTAAATGAGGAGGTATTAGCAGACCCAGGTTCCTAGTCATTTCTCCAGATGTACTGCTGATTTAAACTCTATTTGTACATAGAACTATGTCTCTCACATAAAATTCAGTCTCGTGTATACACTTTGGGGTCTTAATGGAATATATACCTCACAATAATCGTTATTCTTTAGTGAGACAGATTCATCTCCTTCCTTGCTTCTGTAATGGCACTGCTAAAGCGAATGATAAAAAGACAGAAAATTTAGTGAGAAATTTCTGGATATACAGAAAAATCATTTTCCTTTACTTAAAACAGACCCAGTAGGGGCACCTGTGGATTATGAATTCTGGTCTGACACGGAAGGTCAATAGTCTTAAGAGAAACATAAGAGATGATGTACAAATATATGGTGCATTTCCTATTCCTAAGTTCTCTACAAAACATACTTATGCCCCGTCCCTGGAGGTGTTCAAGGCCAGGTTGGATGGGGCCCTGGGCAGCCTGGTCTGGTATTAAATGGAGAGGATGGAGGCCTTGCATGCGGTAGGGGATTGGAGCTTCATGATCTTTGAGGTCCCTTCCAACCCAAGCCATTCTGTGATTCTGTGAAAACCTTTAGATGGAATGGCTGAAAGCCTGACGTCACTGAATCTAATGACATGTGCCTCTGATGAACATTCAGTGCTTCTCTTAATCATTCACTAGATTAACTCCCATCTTACTCAATGAACGTAAGCTTCAGAAAGAGGATGATCAAAATCTTCATCATAGGCTTCACTGATTTGGGGTCTCAGTTTAAGAGCTGTCATACCTCATTTTTCAGGATGCTGCAAGTGACTGTTGGCTTTACAGGCTTTAGTTAGCTGTCTAGAAAGTATGCAGGTTCAACTGGTAGCCTAAATTCCAGCCTAAGTATCATGCCTAACACCACATAAGTCATCCATGACAACTGCAGAGATAAATTCCAGCTCTCCTGGCTCCCACGGTGGAATCTTTCCATATTATAGTTTCTGTTTCTCTTCTTGTCCTTGTTGTTTACTTCCTGCCCTCCCAAAACAATAACAGAGTGATGGATCCAGCTGCCTAAGCTTAGGTACCTTGTGCCATTTAAGATGTTACGGGATGTCTCAAATGAGGCCTTCACAGCTGTCTAGTGGATATGACAAGGAACACAAAGGAGATCCTCCCAGGCTAAAGCTGCAAATCTAAAATGTTATTGCAATACATCTATTTTTAAGCAACCGAATCAAGTACGAAGCATCCAAAACAAGTACCTCAAATAGTGCACAGATATCAGTCTGAAGAGCTTATAGAAAAAGTCAGAATCTGAGAAGAAAAGCCAAAAACCAACTTAAGCTCCATCACTGCTGAGTGGAAAGATGCTAGCAGTGGGAAAAAAGACTTCAGACAGAACAACAAAAGTAAACTGAGTCTACACGTTGCAGTTGTGACAACCCATCTTCAGGCATTTGTTTCTGTGTACTTCAGCGCAGTCACCTTTGGGAATCTAAGTTGAAATGCTCTCATGCCTGAGTGCTCAGCTACTTCTACAAGCAGACCTTTATTGCATGAGTATATTCTGAGCTTCAGTCCACTGTCAGCAAGCAAACTGCCAAGGTTCAGATATTCAATACTGGCTCTGACCGGTTCCTACTGAATAATCCCAATTATGGGAAAATTAGGGATCCGATGCTGCTTCAGAATGCTACTTCTGAAATGAATCCCTCAAGCCATGCCCATTAAAATCACCTTTTATAACGAATTAGAGATTAGAAATCTCTAATCACTCTGACTTAACGATCGGACTCTGATAAAACACAATGGATAAAAGGAAGAGCATTAACCCCAATGAACTTCCCATTTGCACGCCAAGGAAAAGAATGTGGGACAGGACAGACAGCAGTATGCCCTGTAATTGAGTTCCAGCTCTTAGAAGCACTGAACCTGCAGTTGCTCAGCATCACAAGAAGCACATTGAGTGAAGCCACTTTTCCTCCTGGTTCAGTCATCCCACCCAGGAGGTCATGCAGGCATACAAAGAAGCGATTGTGAAGGCAGTGGCAACTGGATAAAGCAGAAGACCATTCAAAAGAAATATTGCCACGCCACTGCCCACAATGGCGAGGTAAAGTATTTCTTAAATCAACAGTGTGAGAGCCTGGCAATACAAAAAGGTAGGGCTGGAGGAAGCACCAGTCTATGTTCAGTCTGTGTTTGTGCTTTCTGCTCTGGAAGGAACTTACGGGAAGTTTGGAGTAGTTTCTTTTAGGATAACTGTGATGGACAGCAGTGAAAAATGGACAGATTGGCAGCTCCAAATGCATACGTTATAACACCTTTCACAATACTCTTTCTGATTTTAAATTAAGAAAGGAATTGCATTACAGTTGTACAACATCTGTATATATCTACAAGATTGTCCAAGATTCTTTCTCTCTTTCTTGGCCTTTTTAGAGGGGATTTACAAATCTCATTAACCATGCTGACAGCAGGTAGCGTCAACAAATTAAATTGTTTGGCTACTTGGAAACTTTGGGAAATTCATAAGACTAAACTCTTCTCTGTTTTGGACAAGAAATGCTACTGTAAGTGATACTAATTTGGTATTCGTGAGGAGCAAAAGAGACAGGTAACATTATGTAAAGAGAATTCATTACAAATATGCATCCACTGACATTAATAACCCCAACATCTAATTCCATACAGAAAAGCATTGCCTATAGTTTTGACACAAGGAAAACCATAACTTCACATGCTCTTTCAGCCTTGTTTTCTTCTTGCTCCTAGCTTCTGAGGTCAAGTGCCACTGTTTCCTTGATATTTCTCCTGTTCCATATAGATTTTACGTAAAATAATTTCCTTTGGATTCAGAATCATTTTCCTCTACTAAAACCTCTTCAAAAATGGTCAATTTCTTCCTGATTTCAGGAGCTGAGATCTAGTGTTCTGGGTGGTTGTTTTTTTCCTATGACCATTTCTCTGACGTTCATTCTTTTCTAGATTTAGATGTTTTGAGGTAAGTCAGAATATATGTCACATAGAACAGCAGATCATAGAAAACGATCCCAATGTATGACATTAGAGACTGACTACTTACACATCTTTATCAGCTGAGAAATTTAAATAAAAGATCTTTTTTGGCTGCTCTGGTCAATGGAAATGCCATTTGCACAGAAAAAAAATGATGGCAAAGCCTCATAACCCATCAGCATTCCGCTACAAACTCAGTTCCAATGCATTTTAGTCGAGGTTCAAAGTCGTCTAAAGAAACAGATCTCTGCTTTCTCCAACCCTAAATGTGTCACTTGAGAGTTCAGCTTCCAATAGGAGCAGTAATGGACACACAACTAATTTTAGAATATAAAGTGCTCCTCACCATATTGGAATACATATAATTTAAAATAACTGTAAGCCTAAACTTTGCAAAAACAGAAAATTCAAGCACTAACAACAACAACAACAAAAAGCATAATTTGTAATTGAAAGAAAATAATATTTAAAAGAAAAAAAAAAAACAAAAACCTTTTTGTCCTTCCAAAAAGAGACAGAAATTACAAAGTTTTATTTCCCGGGAGAATGATGCCACTTTTATAAAGAAAATTACAGTCACCACAAATTGCTCTCAACAATTCCAAAGCTTCTTCATTTGACCACTTGAAAATCAAAGTTCTTTATGATTATAAATATAACTTTTTATAGCTCTGTTATTACGTACTGTGAACGGGGATAGGGGGCCAATCTTGTGGCCGTAGCGCCGAATGGCCTCTCTGATGTGGCTGGGCTGGATGGCATCGCTTTGAGCCTCCATACCACAGGCTGCAGCGCTCTGCAACAGAAAAACACATAAATTGTTACTAAATCAAAAACACACAACAGACCTACAGTGCATAAAGTATGAAAATAAACCTTTATAAGATGGACCAATCTTTTTTTTTTCTTTCTTAAGGACACACATCACTGCTGCCACACACTACTTTAGAGAAAAAAAGCTATTAACAAATCAAAGAGGACTTTTACATGAACTTTGCTTAAGAGACCCAAAGAACACCATATTTGTCCTCTTAAATCTTTCACCTAGTGCTGCTGTATGTTGCAATTGAAAAGAGCAGAAAATGTTCTAAGTGAAATGAAAGGGTCATATAAGTCACACTGCAATAACCACAGAAACTATTTTTAAAACATTTCAGGCTTTCATTATGATGTCAAGGGGAGGGGAAAATATTGAACAAGTATCCCAAGTGGAAAGCAATCTGACACCAAAATCACCAATAAGTGATATTAGACTGAAATATTAGAGATGAAACACGTGGCATTATGGTGTGCGAGAGATGTAAAAAAATTAAGTATCTGAAGACTGAACATTTTCAAATTCCAAATAATTTTTTGAACAACAAACCCTAAAGAGGAAGAATAAGACTTACTTGCTACCAGTCCATTGATTTTACAGAACATCCCCTGAATTTTAAAGGAAAAAGTTACTGTTTTCTCCTTTCTGGTCAAAAGAATGGATTGGGATTGCTTAGTCTGGAGAAGAGGAGGCTCAGGGGAGACCTCATTGCACTCTACAACTTCCTGAAGGGAGGCTGTGATGAGGAGAGGTTTGGCCTCTTCTCCCAGGCAACAAACAGGACCCGAGGAAATGACCACAAGTTGTACCAGAGGAGGTTTAGGTTGGACATGAGGAAGAACTTTTTCTCTCAGAGAGTGGTCAGGCACTGCAATGGCTGCCCAGGGAGGTGGTGGAGTCGCCATCCCTGGCAGTGCTCAAGAGGCGCCTGGATGAGGAGCTACGAGATCTGGTTCAGTGCTAGTGGTAGCAATGGGGATGGGAGGACGGTTGGACTGGATGATCTTGTAGGTCCTTTCCAACCTTGTGATTCTATGATTCTATGATTCTATGACAAGAACTTCTATTAAGCACTAAAACTGAATGTACACACATACGTGCTTCCCCCGTATGTTCACACTACATATGAATGCTTTCAAACTCAGAAGACATTTTTTACAAAATGTTTTATTTCAAGAGTGCCAAGTCCACTGAAGCCTGTGCACATACAAACAGAATAACCGATGATATGACGGTGGATTCTTCCCTTGTTGACTGATGTTCATAACGGGAATGTGAAACTCAAATATTTTCTGCTGGCCTGGGCCTTCATGGACTGAGAATAACATTCTTCACCAAGTTAACTCGTTTGTCTCAATGCCTCACTTGTATCCAGCACACACCTAATTAAGTTGGGTGACTCGTGGGAACATTTCATTAAAACTGTGCACCTTTTAGGACATAATTATTTTAAAAGGCATTAAGTCAAACACTAGGAATTAACTGAACATAAACTCACAAAACTGGTGAAATATGAGGTATCAAAAATTCAATCTCCTGCTAAATTCCTGTTCCTGGGAGTAATAATGGGAACTGGCCATTTTGTGGCAGGCACAAAATATGGATTTTCAAGTGCAGTATTAAAAAGGAAGAGGAAAAAGCAATCTAAAAGTCTTCAGAATGGTTTTACAACTCACTGAAAGTTGGACCTATTGGGAGTATCCACGGCCCTGATTAAACTAGAGGGAGAAAATAAACCTTTTTCTAACAATCATTATAGAATCATAGAATGGCCTGGGTTGAAAAGGACCACGATGCTCATCTAGTTCCAACCCCCTGCTATGTGCAGGGTCACCAACCAGCAGACCAGGCTGCCCGGAGCCACATCCAGCCTGGAAGTTACTGCTGAAATTCTGTGAAAACGAGTATTGATTGTGTAGAAGAGTAACACACATGAAAAAATCACGTCACTGTATTTTTTGCATAAAATGAGTACTGCCATCACTTTCCCCACCCCTTAACCANAAAAAAAAGCCTTAAGGGAATAACAGAGTTCTTCCGAACCAGTTTATTTAATCAAATCTATTTCCCTTGTGGTTTTAAGGTACATAGACCTCTCTCACACCGAATATCCAGGATCTACAACAGAAGACAGGAATTGTAATATTTACATTTCATGGACTGAACATGAGACGTCCGTATTTTATGCAAAGTAAACAAATATTTAGCTTGAATGCAACCAATTGGCATAGAAATAAAGGAGGTCAGGCAAAGTTGTTATAGGCAAAGAAGGCAGTTGCCTAAGGCTGCTGAGAGCAAGGCAATCACAATAACCTCTTTGCCTACTTTGCTTATACTTTGACCCTCCAAACCAACTCTTGCTGTTAGTGTGGACGAAGGGGGGTTATTTTGGGCGGTGCTGCAGCTGTAGAGGAGCAGCTCCTCTTGGAAGCAGCATCTGTTGGCATTACTAAGAAGCCTCACCCTAGTTCTGACAGAAATAATATTGGACTGCATTTTTGCCCCTACTCTAATGCTGGCAGTAACACAATTTAAAATTAATGTGAATTAATATTATATTAATAGTTATAAATGACACGATATCCTCAATATTGGTTTTTTTTGGTCTTTTTTTTCATGCTTCTGTACCTTTTTTCTTTTCCTCTGTTTGGATTTGGAAGAGTCCTGCCCGATCCCTCCGTTCCCCAGCGCTCCCGACGGTGTTTTCCCAAGATGCTGCTGCCCCGCAGGTGCTGGGGGGGTGGGTGTAGGGGGTGGTGTGTTTTCAGGAGACTCGAGGCCAGTCTTCACACCTGCAGCCTGCCCTAAGAGATGTGGCTATGAAGACAAGACGTCCAACAGCAGTTATAGAATCAAATCACAAAATGGTTACGGCCTTCTTTGATCTACTGTTAGAAGATGTAAAACAGCATTGTTGGCTAATTCTAGTGATTACCTTCACACCTGTTTCACAGCAAAGCATGCCTTGCAGAACGTATTGTACTTGTTTCTGCTGACAAATTTGGACATGAACATTAATCTCCCAGTATGCAGCAGAGAGAGCCTTCAATAGAGAGACAGGAAATTTCCACCAAAGAAAAGAGAAATGACATTTAAATAAAAAGATGCTGCTAAGAATTTAACATTTGGAGCTACAATTTAATGCCTTTCTTCTTACATCCCTAACTCTGTTAATGAACTCCATAGCAGAAGCCCATGTTAATAACAGGTTTCAATAAAACCTATGTAGAACAGAGCTACCAAATAACAATACCTATACCAAATACACATAATACTACATATAATACGATAATAAGATACATTTATTCACTTCCCCCTGCATTAATCATCATATAAATATGTGAGAAAGCGACATATACCTCAGTAGAGTTGTGATACTGTATGAAGGTGGCAGATATGGCATGACTGAATGGGTCACCAGCCTTAGGAGTCATGTCTTGTTTAACCAAAAGGGCCAAGTCCACCAACTGCAGAGGCAAAAACAGCCAATAAATACGTTGCTTTATGCATCATGAACCCAACTGTAACAAAGAAGAGATAGGAGGAGTGGGCTGAGGCAGATTATTCTTAGTGTTTCTCAGTAGAAAACAAAATTACTGAGATTTTTTAGCCTAAGGAACCTCTCTTTTCCACTTCTGTAAATATACGGAGTGATTTATCTACCCAAGAGGGCTTGGCTTGGCACTAAGGTGACGTTTTGTTTTCCAGGAAATCCTGCTTTTTAATCCAATTGTGCAATCGGCTTGAATGAGCCTCAGCGTGTTGCCAAAGGTCACATAGCAAAGTGTGTGGTTTCAGTTTGGATTTGAATAAAGCTCGTGCTGGACTCCGCTCCCCTCTGTTAGAAAACATTTCTAATTGTGTATTGTCAGATGGGTGACTATGGTACAGCATACATCTGCCACAGAGCAAACTGAAGGACAGGTAGGGATTCAATTAACCCGCTTGGCCCGGTTAGTGCATCCCAAAGTCGCCAATTCATGCCTGTTAGCTACTGCTCATCCAGGCTGCTCCCTTACCTGTGCCACAGTCTCATATGCTAAATACGCCAAAATCTCCATTGCGACTGCATTTGGCTTTATCTCCATGCTGCTACAGTCCAACCAGTCACGAAACTTGGATGCTTTCTTTGCTGTCAGTTCAAATCATGGAGGAAAAAGGAAACGTTAGGGGCAGGTAGGCCAAAATACCACAGAAATACCGCAAAGGTAACACAGAGAGTCAGCGTGATTTGATTGGCGACAGAAGGAATTAAAAATGGAACTAGTGAGGGAAGATAACCGTTTCATGCACAACTTCTTGGAAACCCATAAGCAGGAGAAAGGAGAAGAACATTCAGGAGATTTCAGAAGAAGGATCTACCTCAGAGGACAGCAGACAGAATAAATCTGATTTGGGATGTATGACGGTAAAAGAAATAACAGGACTGCATTGCATCTTTGACAAATGACAGAAAAAGGCGTTAGAAGAAACCAACCCAAACCTGAGGTTTGGAGCCCAGATGAAAAGAATATAATTGAGTTAACAAAGTGAAGACAAATGACGGACAGAAGAAGTTGGAAGTCCTGTGCTGTAGTGAGCAGGGATCAGGTGCTGACAAGCCAGCCAACATGATTTGTGGAGGAGTATTTTTTAAGTTGTGCATTGGATGTAAGGACATAATGAAGATCTGCAAATGATCAACATTCAGACGAGAGCTTCACACTGCTAATGGATGAGATCACTCAGGAGAAAGTACAGAGAAAAATGTGGAGCAAAGCAACATGAGAGACTTGCTGAGAGAGTAAAAGAGATACCCAAATGGAACCAAAAAGCATCATGGAAATTCACATAAGAACCAAAAAAAGGACGAGCTTACTTCAGCCAGTGGAAAACAAGCTGATCACAGGCAGAAAATAGTCATACAGAGATCTTCATATGAGCTGCTCGTGAGGACAGGACAATCACAATGCTGTGAATACCCTGTATTCACTTAAAACAGCTCTTTCAAAGAGGGTCCTCAATGAGGAGTAAAAAGCTAAAGAGAAGGCAGGTATCAAACAGAAACAAATGTCGATACAGATTATTTTTTAGGAGGGAATGAAATCCCACAGTGCTTGAGCCTTTGGTGGACCTCTTCTTCTGCCTGCCTTTAAAGCAACACAGAATGATGTGGTGCTGAAATCAGGAATATGCACTGCCAGAACAGACTTCTTCAAGCCCAAGATGTGATCTCCTGTGACTTAATTTTCATGCATTTATATTACAGTAAAAAGGGTTTACTACTTGAAACAATAAATTTTCATTAATAAATTCGATTTTTAATAAAATAAAAAGAAAATTAGCAAAAATAACCTTTCTGTTACTTTGGAACAAATGTTCTGCTTGGCCATTAGCATGTGCTATCCAGCTGAGTTCATATTATGCAACTGAATTTGTTATGAGTCTGTTATTAAGGACTGTAATTCCCTTACTCTTTAACGACACTAAACTTCAGTGAAAAAGAAGTGTACAGATACGGTCATTTAAAAACCCTATTAAAATACCATTGAGGTTTTTTTTATAATTCACAGTCCCTTGGTCAGCAACATTCGATTTGTTTTTGCAAATTAAGATTTGCATTTGCTCCCTCTCCAGATGACTGTCTGGGGGTTCTAAAAATGACTTTATCACAAACCTCCCGTTTGCTGAAGTCACCCTGATCTGAAGCATCGTTCATCTCGTGCCTCACAGACGTGTGATGCCAAATTACAACCGAGCTCACAAAACATTCTGAGTTAGGGAAATAAATGCTTACAAAACGTGTTTTCCGACAGTTGCTGACACAGAACAGTATTTCCAATGTGTCGTTTGTTTGTCATAAATGACTCACTCGTTCTTCGAATTTAAGTGTCCTGCTAGGAAGAACAAGATAAGGTCTCTCTTTTAAAGACATCATTGTGTCCAACGCGTGGTGTTGGATCATGTGCTGCTTTGTCATGATTTTTAAGGGCTCCCTAACCTCACTTTTTCTGACATTTGACCTAAAACCTTAGTCATCACTTAAGTGCCTCTGTAATGATGTTTTGCTACATGATCAAGCCCATTAATTTACAGCTCGTTATAGTTATGGCCCACAAGTACTTCTAGTAAGTTGGTTTTCAGTGCTAGTAAAGCCCTAATTCTGTCATCATGTTATTAGTGTTGGAATGGCGTATACTGATGAATTTGGCCAACGCTGAATAAAATCCACAGCAGGAGCTTACAGCTTAAAATAGAAAAAGACTCTTTAGTAAGTTCTTTGTGTCACTGCGGATACAGAAATAAAAGCAAAACTTGCTGCTCTTCTCTAATTTTAGATGCATTCCTCGGGACCTGCAACCGTGACGTGTTATTAATGTGCAGCCCATACCAGCACCACGATAAACCTCAGGCAAGCATGGCTGTTTCAGCCCATTAACTCTTTACAAGTTCTGTCTTTGCAGCAGTCCCCACCAGCCCAGCATCTGAGTCTGGTAAACCTTCACACAAAATACTCCACTAGATAGCCTGAAACTATGCAAAATTAAGGAATTATGAGGAGAAAGGGTTTTTTTTTAATTATTTTTATAGTTTTATTTTTATACTTATATTATTGTGGATAAAACAAAAGTGCTTTCAGAGGAGCACGAGGTTCTGCTGTTTTCTCTATGGCATGAAATAACAGTTGAACGTCTGATTACCATACAGCCGTTATAATACTTACAAAAACTCAACTGCCGACTTTCACAAAATTCTGCGTACTGGACTGAGTCCATCAGCCGTGTTTGTCTTTCTGCTCTCTGACAAAAGAGTAGAAGCACATGATGAGCCTTATTCCAGCAAGAACTGCATTCCACAACAGAAATCATAGCAGCACAGTGTCCCTGCCGCAACCTTCAAGGAACCCCTCCCCGAATTAAACGTGCATTGACCAATTTCAGATGCAGAAATACAATCACTGACTTCTCATTGGCCCCGGGAGTTAAGATTCCCAGAGGAGTGTGTCCTCTTTCAGCTTAGGATTCTGCTATAGGAGAAGAAAGTAAATTAGAGTTTAAGAAAAGTGGCTTAAAATGTTCACTACTGGATTAAAGGCTGAGCACAAGCCCAAGGCCTGTTTACTTCAAGAGGTGCAGAGTTGATTTTCACAGGGTAAGATCTAGTCTCCAGAAGAGATCAAACTGTTCAGATACTGGGGGGCAGGAAGCAGCAGTTAGATTAAAGAGAACAATTATCCTTCTCAGATGAAGACAGTTGAATCAAGTCTCTTAAACAAGGAATGTATACTATTTGTTTTACACATCAAGGAAAAAAAACATAACTATCTTCCAAACATAAAAGAAACCATTAAACCTGGTAAGAGCAGAACTATAGTTCGGAATACAGAGTGGTGTCAGGAGTGGCTGATGGCACTGCAGTTAATCCAAACAGCTCAAGACTCCAGGAATGCAGAAGGTGAAGTACAGCTGCGTTGGCATTACAAGCAAAAAAAAAACCAAACAAAAAGCACACACACAGATTTTGCTCTGAGTCCCTGAGCTCCTCTACATCTGATGAACTCAAATTCGCAGAGTCCATTAGTCTGGTTCAGCAGAAAATTAAAGGGCTGTTGATGAGAGCATTTGAAGACAGGCAATGCAACCAACATTTGACCTCAAAAGTTTCTTATATCAGAAAAAAAATCAGTACTCCAAATACAGTTTCTTCCTCTATTCTGTTAGATCACTCTTCTACGACAGTCCAGTCCACCAATTAGAAGATCTCATTGACAGACATCACGTTCAGTCTAGTTGTGAATGGAACCACCCGCCATTCAGGAGCACACCCTCTTTCCTTCTTTCTTCTCATCTCTACCCGGTCAATCATTTCTGCTGTATTTTGACTCTTCGTCAGCCGGATGGAAAACGTTCTCTTTAAGTACTTTTCAATACTTCCATGCATTCTTCTGGCATCTTGACTACATTTTGCGGAGCTGCTTTTTCAGATAAGTAAAACTTTTCAGCCAATCTATTCCAGCAAGACATTAAGTCTAAATTTATTTTGTATTCTGTAAAAACAAACGTCACAATAACTTCAATCCTCATCTAGCATGATCGGGACAGAGATCTGCTTTGCCTCTGAATTAATTCAGTCATATTTTTCAAGACAGAAAGAATCACCAGGATCATCTAATCTGATCCCCTGTATAGTACAGGACACTTCTCACATAATATACTAAAATTCAGTTATAGGAATTCTTACTTAACTTTACTGTATAGAATCACAGAAACATAGAAATTATTCTACCTCTTTGAAGGGCATCTAATTTTAACTTAAATATTTTGCATATTAAGAGATTACATTCAAATAATTTAAAGTGTAACTTATATGCAATACGGATTACATTCTGCAACCATTTCTGTCTTTGCCAGTCACAAATGACTAGTTGAACATTTCAGACAACGATGGAATAAATAATATGACCACTGGTAGGTAATCAAATGGAATGAACTTCTCTACATGTGACACGGTTTTCTTAAAATTTTACACATCAACGTGCAGGCTCTTAGAACTGATGGCTGAGATCCAGCAGACCTCCTTCTGCTCTATAGTCCGGTCTAAAAGAGGACTCCTGCCTACACTAGTCAGCCATGGCTCACTCTAGGAAAGTCTTAGAATCACAGAATCACTGAGGTTGGAAAAGACCTCCATTTCATCCAGACCAACCATCCGCCTACCACCAATATTTCCCCACTAAATCATGTTCTTCGGTACAACATCTAAATGCTTCCCAAATACTTCCAGGGATGGTAACTCAACTACCTCCCCGGGCAGCTCATTCCAGCACCTGATCACTTTTTTGGAGAAATTTTTCCTTACGTCCAATCTGAACCTCCCATGGCACCATTTCCTCTAGTCCTATCCCTCTCACCTGGGAAAAGAGGCCAACCCCCACCTTGCCGCTCTCAAGCAGTTGCAGAGAGTGATGAGGTCTCCCCCGAGCCTCCTCTTCTCCAGACTGAACAATCCCAGTTCCCTCAGTCACACCCCAAAAGCCTTGTGTTGCAGACTCCTCACCATTTGAAAAGGACGGAGCATTTATGCCTCCTCTGATAACCTGCACTGCATAGCAAAAAAGTTCTCTAATGTTGTTCTTGAACTTGCCAAGCAACCATCTGTGGCTCTGGGCTCACAGATTCTTTATTCTTTATTTACCCCAAACTACTACAGTCTTGGTCCTACCATTTTGCAACTGTTGGTCAGCAGCCATAGGCCGCTACCTCATCACCTTCAGCCCCCTCAGCACTCTTGGGAGCTTTCACAGAATCACAGAATCATAGAATGCCTTGGGTTGGAAGGGACCTCAAGGATCATCAAGCTCCAGCCCCCCTGCCACAGGCAGGGCTGCCAAGCCCCACATCTAATACTAGACTCCTATTTAATACTAGCTTTCTGCTCCATTTTCTCAAGATTTCTTTGAAACAGAAAGATCCAGAAACTGGCTGTTGCATTCCAGATTTGGCCTCAGAAATATCAGGTAGAAAGGAATGACTACTTCCTCCAGCCTGCCAGGCACATTTCCCCTACTGTTGCTCACTGAGAGCTTTGTTTCAGCTATGGTGAGAATATATTGCTGACTGATGTGCAACCTGCTGCTGATCATCGCCCCCCAGGGCTGCTGCCCAGCCAGGTGGGACCCACCGGTACTGATGTGTAGGGTTACTCTGTACCAGATGTGGAAATTCACTGAAGTTTCTGTTGGTCCAGGTATCAAGTTTTTGGGATGTGGCTGGACTGAAGCTCTGTCTATCAGTGTACCAGCAATTTATGATCACTGACAGATTGACAGAATGTGCATTTTGTGGTTTTGCCAATACAGGGGGCAAGACATGGGGAAGTTGAGAAAATGCTAGAACTGTACACCATGCTTCCTTTTAAATCTACAAAAAACCCCATTTGCTCTTTTCCCACAGACTTTATTCTTTCAACTATCATTTTAGATGCATGAAATATGAAAAGCTTAAATTTTATAAATATGAAATTGTCCAGATTCTTTTCTGGGAAAGAGCAGCACTACAACAGAACTGAAGTCCTCTTTTATCAGTACAAAAGCAAGTCTGCTGAGAGTCATTCCTACACCAAGAAACAGTGAAATCCTATTGCCATGCTGCCTTAAAGCAATCTCAACTTGAAACCTGATTAAAGAAATGACATGAATTATACCGTCCCACCGGTTTATCAAAATGTATTAAATATATATGTATATGTGCAGTTTTCACTCCCTTTACAGTAGTACTAGTCACTCTAAGCAGTTAAGAAGCTGAGTTATGTGGCGCACAGCAGAGTTAAAATACTTCCCGTGCTTTCCTTGGAACATGCCGAAGGATGCAGCAGATAGGACCTGGCACAGTACTCACATGCTTAGTCTTCCAAAAATGTGTTGCGTTATATCTCTCTTTCAGCATGAAGAATTAAAAAGAAAGATTAAAGAGAGACTAAAGAAAAAGCAAAGAGTTCAATGTTGTCAGCTGCCATCCAGGATGAAAAATAATCTTATTCTGATTCCATTTCAGAGCTGTCGCACTTGACATATCAAGGTCTTTGTGCTGGGGGAAAGGCAAGAAGCCAAATGTTAACTTGCTTACCAACTATTCAGTGTTTGAAGGAAATGTGCTGAGTAGCTGCTAAGCTGGAACATTTGAAAATGGTGCGTGGCATGGTTGGAAACCCCTGTGTTTGGCATCAATGTTAAAGACAAGGATGTTGGCTCCCAAACTGCCTGCGTATTCATACTGTGGCATGATTTCCTGATTTCCAAACTAAATACCTCCTCACGGAGCACCTATTGCAAAAGGAGTTTGGTGACTACTCCGGAGAAGAAAAAGCTCTCCGGCTGCAACTATAATTGGAGAAATAAAGCAACTTTTGAAGGGCTCAATATTGAAATGCTTGCAAGAAGCCAGACAGTTTTGCTACTGGCTTCATTTCTACCAGCATTTCATCTGGAGCCCAGCGTCTCAAGACCCAAGAGGGCCAACGGCATCCTGGCCTGCATTAGAAATAGTGTGGCCAGCAGGAGCAGGGAGGTGATCATCCCCCTGTACTCAGCACTGGTGAGGCCGCACCTCGAGTACTGTGTTCAGTTTTGGGCCCCTCACTACAAGAAAGACATTGAGGCCCTGGA
>JACDJE010000306.1:3937266-4001271 GCA_016647715.1 Pavo muticus
CATCCCTGGAGGTGTTCAAGGCCAGGCTGGATGTGGCTCTGGGCAGCCTGGTGTGGTGGCTGGGGACCCTGCACATAGCAGGGGGTTGGAACTGGATGAGCATTATGGTCCTTTTCATCCCAGGCCATTCTATGATTCTATGATTCTATTTTAATAGAGATGTCCTGCTGTGGATAGATCAAAACAGACTTTACAAAAATCATGATATTTTCTTTTTAGGGACAAAAGAAAGAATTCATTTGATGAAGGTAGACATCTACAGCATATTAATTAGTCATCTAAAGTTCTTTTAGTCAAAAAGATACTAAGGTACTTTCAGAGACCAACTTCTTCCTGAAACAGACATTAGCAATAGGTCAGATGAATCACATCTGTGAATTTCTCAGTAGTTCATCAACTGCAGACATCAGTGATAGAGCCCTGCGGATGCTGGCTTAGGTCTACGTTACAGACATGTATGAAACGCCGGATGAACCCCGTGACTGAAGGACAGCCTTGCCAGCAGAGCAACACAAAAGCCAAGTCCAAAGAATGACTCAGTAAATTTGGTTCCTGCTCTGCTCTCGAAACCATATAACAAAGGCAGCTTTGTACTCTGGGCGTGTGTTAACTCTCTCCGTCTTCCTCCAAGTATTTAAAAATGAAAGCTAACAGAGCAGATAAGTAGCAGGAAGGGAGTTGGCAAGGCAATTTAAGATCATGTAAAAATTTCAAGGGAATTCTAAAGAACGAAAGCAAATGGAAGCTCGGAGACAATAACAAAATTAATGGAATAATTCCCAGTAGTCATGATCTCACTGCTTGAGGAATAAATAACAGTGACCTCCTTATAGGAACTCACCGCTGCTCTAATATTTCCCTTTGAACATATGCAAAATCTCCACATACTGTATTTATTTGAATCAGCTCCGTATCACATCCAAATTCCTTGTCTAAATTTATTACTGTGAGTCTGAAATGTGGAGCTGGAACCTGTAAACGAAACATTTCCAGTTCATGGGATACCTTTGATTTCTGCAGGAAAATGTTTTTTTCTGTTACTGTAAGCATCATCATGAATTTTGTAAAACTATGCATTAAATTTACAGCTATCTGCTACCAGAGCTTTCCAAAAATGGTAAAATATTTTGGGATAAACGATGTTACCACACTTAAAAAGTGATGTGGGATTTATGAATATATGAAAAAGACTGAACTTCCCTCACTTTTCTGATTGGGGACACTGTAACACCTTTCTGCGGTTTCCATCTGGCTGCACATCAAAACCTACACGTACCGGGTTAATATTAGGATCCTTTTATGTCTTCTGGAAAGCATTCTTCCAAACACTTCTCCTAACTCTGTACTCATTCACGGATGAGGTTAAGCTCAGCATCTTACAAGAAAGGCATTCAGTCATCAAACTAAGCATCACCACATTGCCCACGAGATGCAAACAGCAAGGCACTCCCTTCTGTATAATGAGATTTACATTTTGTCCTGAATTTACAGTCAAAATCAGCGACAGAATCTGTTTAAAAATAAAACAACATTTGTGGAGGTTCACATGTAAGTAAAAGACTGATTAATATTTAAATTGGATTCTTGTAGTTAATATATTATGCATCATCTGAAAAAATCCTCAAGTACCTCACATCCTGATAATGTTTCCCCACCATTACCAGCAGATTTGGTTTTGGACCCAGTTTAGGCACAAGCACTTTCATCCATAATCATAATAATCATAGAATCATAGAATGGCCTGGGATGAAAAGGACCACAATGATCATCAAGTTTCAGCCCCCCTGCTATCTGTAGGGTCGCCAACCACCAGGCCAGGCTACCCAGAGCCACATCCAGCCTGGCCTTGAATGCCTCCAGGGATGGGGCATCCACAGCCTCCTTGGGCAACCTGTACCAGGGCCACTAATTTACTAATGCATCTATATTATTAATTACAAAAATAAGTAGAATTTAGATTTAGCTCATCCATTTTCCATGAAAAATCCAAATGTGGAAACTATTATAATGAATTTATTTAAGAAGCGTATTCATGACTTTCTATGAGTAAATGAGGGTGGGGGGGGGTTAGCAGACCTTAAAAAATCAGGGTATTTTATTATTGTTATTATTTATTGGGATGTCATTCGTGACACTGGGAAAAGAATCGGGCCCAGTATGAACACTTCATTGGTCAAATGTTAATGACTGCATGAAACTTGTTATTTAATTAACTACACACAGTACTCTACGCTGCCATTCATTATTGTTTCTCAATTTTTTAAAAGAAGAGAATAGTTCATAGTCTTCTTGTGAGCATTGTCTCCACTATATAAATGAGAATTAGGATCATAAGATGACTATTTTCCCACAAGCAGTGTTTGATTCTGCACAAGCTTCTCTTTTTTCCCTGACTTCCTCTTTACTCTTTCTAATGTAAGAAATAAAAAAACACTAAAGTTCCAGGATTTCACAGAATCACAGAATGGCCCGGGTTGGAAGGGACCTCGAGGATCATGAAGCTCCAACCCCCCTGCCAGGCAGGGCCACCAACCTCCACATTTAATACTAGACCAGGCTGCCCAGGGCCCCATCCAACCTGGCCTTGAACACCTCCAGGGATGGACGGGGCATCCACAGCCTCTCTGGGCAGCTGTTCCAGCACCTCACCACTCTCACAGTAAAGAACTTCCCCTGACATCCAACCTAGATCTTCCCTCCCTCGACAATTTAGCGTTTGGAAGGAAGTTAATTTGAACCATCAGCTAATTTAGACCCATCTATTTAGTTAGGCCCTTACACCAGGCCTAACGATAAATGAACAACAAAATTATTAAGCGTTTACATAAAACCAAAGAAACACATGCTGTCATTAATTCAAAACAATCACCATCATCCAAAGTCACTCCAGGAGTTCTCTTAAAATGAACATCCCTATTGCCGCCTCCTCCCCCTCCAGCCCATCTCAAAACATATGCTTTGAAATCGAAGAAAACTTTCACAATAACACTTAAACCAGTGCCTTACAGTTTAGTTTGCACAAGAAGTTGAACTGAAATGTTCTGACCAAGCTTTTACTGGTAATGAATCCTGAAAGTTTTCATTTGTTAACAACATTTGCCAGATTTCCTTGGCTTGGTGAAGAGTGGAGGAATATTTTGAGACTCTTTCAAGGCTGAAATTCAAAGTGCAACTTACTGATTAGTGAAAAGATTTGTAAACATATACCAACAGCTTTTAGTATCTGATCTGTAGAAGCTCTGCACCAGCAAACCCACAAGTTTTTAAAAGCAATCTTCCAATGAATCATATTTTAAATAATCCAAGCCATTTTGGTGCAAAACAAGCCAGCTAACATCTTGTTTTGTGGAGCCTTCATTAGTCAGCTCTCTTTAACAGCATAAAAAGGTCCTACACATCCTGGTCTCCTGTCAGTAACACGGCTTGTTCAATCCACTACCATGGACTCTTCATGTTTGTATAGGAATGACAACAGTTACGATAGGATTTTTGTCTGTCATCTTGAGATCAGGGAATGGGAGCAAAGAGCATCTACTGTGTGTGGATTCATTACCATAAGCTTTACTGACCGTTTATCCCGTTTCCTAAGGAAAACAAAAAACTCCCACCACGTTCCTATTAAAAAGCAATCAGATTTGGTATGCTGGTGACACTTTAAAGCGTACATTATGTGGGAAAACAAAATAAACATTTAACCTGGCAAATGAAAGTGAATTTGGGTTTTGACATACTTGGCAGGAAGGAAGAATTATATTCACGTCAAGCATGCAGAAAAGCTAATATAATATTTAAATATTTGCTTAACTAATATAGAATTTAAGACAACACGTTAGAAGAAACATTTTTTGTGAAGCATTTATAAGCTTTTTAGTATAGGATACTCTCCTGAAGTAATATGTTCAGCTCAAATTTCAGACATCTGCAGCCTTTGTTGTGCATTCCATTCACTTGTCAAGTGGGAAGGTCTTCGTGTTCTCCTGACAAGTCACTGTTTATATTTTCGAGATAAAGGCAGTTCTTGTACCAATGGTATAAGCTGATAATGAATCTGTGCAGCCTTCCAGAGAAGCAGCCCTTGAGAATCGGGATCTTACGCATATTGATATAATGAGCTAATGTTAACACTATTTCAGCTAGATCCTACAGTACTCCGCTCCTGCTCAATATTGTACACGTGCAATTGTTTTAAAGCTCCTTTAGTTTACAACGGGACATAATTCATTGACAAAAGACGCTTCAATCACTCAGAAGGTGTCTGAGTGCTGCATGTCAGTGATTGCTGAAATTCTCAATGACATGTAATAATTTAGCTCGAACTCATACACTGTGCTGCATGAATGGAGCACCCCAGATCTGCGTTTTACCAAACAGAACCACAGAATCACAGAATCACAGGGGTTGGAAGGGACCTCCAGAGATCACTGAGTCCAACGCCCCTGCCAAAGCAGGTTCCCTACACCAGGCTGCACAGGTGGGCGTCCAGGCGGGTCTTGAATATCTCCAGAGAAGGAGACTCCACAACCTCCATGGGCAGCCTGGTAACACAGAATGATAGGCAACATAGAATCACAGAATCCAATGCCTTGGGTTGGAAGAGATCCCAAGGATCATGAAGCTCCAACCCCCCCCCACAGGCAGGGCTACCAACCTCCACATTTCAGACCAGCCCAGGCTGCCCAGGGCCCCATCCAACCTGGCCTTGAACACCTCCAGGGATGGACGGGGCATCCACAGCCTCTCTGGGCAGCTGTTCCAGCACCTCACCACTCTCACAGTAAAGAACTTCCCCCTGACATCCAACCTCAATCTGCCCATGTCAGATAGAGGGATGCTGGGCACTAGCTGCAGCCCCAGGAATATTTAGATGCACTGTCTAAACACGTGCCTAATGGATGTTCCTTTAGAGCTGTAACTCTAAATTTCTACTAGCTGCAGATATCCACAAAAATCAGAGTTACCCACATGCTGGAATTAGAACTGATGATGAAGTTGGGTGTACAACAGTCAGAATGACTGAGAGTATTTTAGAATGTTTCTTCCAAGGAAACATTTAGATTATTTTTTTCTCATTTGGAAAGAGATGAATGATTAGAAAATTCTAATTCTAAATTGCTTACATAACGATACCATAATGATTAAACCCAACATTAATCTTTATTGTAACTGTATGTTTTAGATATGTGTTATTTTAAAGCCAACTGAAAGGAATTCATTCAAACTTAATCTGATTTGTAAATTTAATTACGAATCATTAACCCAACTGCTAAGATCTTCAGTTCTTGCTAATCAGCACAGCTCCTCTGAGTCCCATCGTAAGACAGAAACCACTGCTTATTTCACATCAGTAATTAGAAGTGATATAGAGTGCTCAGGCCATAAAACATAAACAGAAAGGGCTACTTTGGGGAATTTGACCTTCAATCTTCCCAATCTGCAGTGCCCGCTATGCAAATGGTTGCGCTGCATTAATAACACCTCTGCACATAGTATTCATTCATCCGGCCAGCCTGTTAGAGACATAAATATAACAAGAGACTGTTCCCTGCACACATTGTACAAATGGGCTGCAGTCAAACCTATACTTCCCAAAAGCATCAGCACAGGCCGGTTCTATGTGCCAACTTCTCAGCTATTAACAAAGGAGAAAAAATAGAGGACATTTTTCAATATAGACATCAACCTTTTTCATTCTACTTTTATTCTGTGGTTAGCCAAAGGATTTTAAAATGTACAAAGGCTTGAAATCTAGAGCTCAGCAAGAGACACCCAAGACACCCAAGATCCTACTACTGAGATAGCTCAACTACTGAGATATACTCTTCAAAATCAGTTATGAAGAGCTTGAATGGGTGCCACTGCTCACATTGATATTCTTATTAGTAGTCACTTACAGGCATGTCAATTTAACCTCAAAATGAAAAGAAGTGAATTTTGGAAATGTCAAAATCCATTCACATATCAAAGGTTTTCTCTTGTAGATTTTATTATAGGTTCAGATTGAGTAAAATAGAAGCATTAGGGTTCTTCCTTTGTGAGGAGTGGCATGGTGAACCAAGTATCTACAGGAAAAAAAATGAATGAATAAATGAATGAATGAATTAATAAATTGCAAAGCCCTTAGTTACAGAATAATAGAAAAAAGCCTTCTTTTCAAAATATTGTACTTAACAACAGAACGTAAGTGGGATGCAAAGAACAACAACTTCAACAGTGAGATTTGGAAGTAGAGCTTTGAAGGTTGAAGTCTATTCATTATCAAGGTGCTTGTAGCAGAGTAGCGCTACCACAGTTTGGCACTGATTACTAGACTGTGCTCTTAGAAGCTGCGGTGGACTCTCATGCCATCATATTGTGGGAGAAAATTCAATCCTGACTGGTGGTTGCTTGGCTTCTTTAGGGTTCCTGAGTTTCCCTGACACTTTTAGAATCACATCCAGCATTCATCAGAGATGTTGGCATCACATCATCGTTTTAGTCTCTTTCTTTAAAACACAGTATAGGGTAACAAGGTTAGCAATCACCTCGCTAATATATTTCTTCAAATACCTGAACCAGCATTTAGATCTCCAACCTTGGGGTACTGCAAGAGTTAACTCCCAGTTTAAGAAGGGTGTGATCAGTAGCTGAAGATTTGCTTGAGTTCAGATTTTCAGATATGAAATTATTAGCTGATGATATGAGCTGACAGCTAATACATCTACAGTAAACAGAAAAAGACAGTATTTCCAAGCGGATGTAGAGTACGTGTTCCATTGCTGAGCTGTTTGATATGGTCTTTGCAAGGAGCAAGGACTCGATACCAGATGCTCCATGTTCTACAAGGTTTTTCTGCAGATGTCTGCAGCCTGAGAAAATCAACAGTGCTTTGTATAACGCTCCTAGTAAAAGCATCCTCTTGTCAGAGTCACTGTATGATATAGGATCTGAATCCCACACAAGTGGATGAACTGATGTTAAATAATACCATCTGACCATGGTAGGGAAAGCTCCTAATAGGTCTGATAAAGCTGTGGAAATGGCTGTCAGCCCTGGGAAATAAAATCCAGCTCCCTGACGAAGACTCCCCATCCTTCCTTTTTGATCAAGTGGAAAACCAAATGCAATCATGGCTTCCTAAGTTCCAGTTGCAAGGTTTCAACAGCACTTAACAGCGCTACCTTTGGCCCTTACGCATGCTGCCCAAAGAACAGTCTGGAAACAAATGCTCAAGCTAGGAACTCCTTGAGAATAAAACATACACACCTTAAGGTGGTTTTGATACTATTAATTCATACCATTTTCTTGTGGCTTTTAACGCCGTTTCTTTTAGAATACCCGAAGTAGATCAATGTAAGTAAGTCTCTAGCGCAGTAGATGTGATCCAGACGACAAAAAACTTCTAGCAGCCTGTTGCTACCTGCACACAGAGGTGCACATAGAGCTATGACTGAGCCATAAATCCACCAGGTCAAGCGAGAACATTTTTTTATGTCAAAAATAAACTTGTGGCTCCCCACCTGATACAGATCTGCTGAAGTTACACAAATCAATTTCTAAGATTTACTCTCTATGCAAAATCGGTATATTTTCTAGTGATAATATTGTGGTCTTGTCTCCCCTGGAAATATAAATCTGGTTTTGGATGTACTTTGCCAACCCACAGTGACAACAAGGTCTGATTTTTGCTATTTTAAAGTCGGCTAAGTGTAACCCCCCAGCCTATTCAAAGGGTCAAATGCTGATCTGAATAATATTAGCAAAGATTAAGCTCTGCATGTTCAACTCCATGAGGACTTTATGTTGAGCAGCTATCTGAAAAACAGAACTGTTGCAGTTTTTGTGAGCACCCAAATTAAAACCACCTCTTCTGATTCACTTTGTGAGAGCGTCTGATTGTGCAGGTGTCTCCATTTTCAATCAAAGACAGCAGAGCAAAACGAAAAGAAAGGAGATCAGATTTAATGTCTGAGGGGCAAAAGATACAGGCGACCCACACAAATGGCATTATGCTCTCTCCCATAGAGTTAACTGCACCAGGTTATGCGACGGTTGGACTAGACCATATTAGAGGTCTTTCCCAACCAGAATGATTCTATGGCTCTGTGATTTACCCTGCTGCACTGTAAGGAATGCTGTGGGTCTGTTTTTAGTGGATTGGGAGAGTATGCATCTCACTTTACAACATGTAGGGCTTAATTACATTACCATTCCAACAGACACTTATGCTTAAATCTCACTGCTTCTGATTCTGTCGCTGCTACACATGTGTGAAGCTATCACTGACTGCAATTCTGCACAGCAGCCAGATCATATTCTTATGAAAGAATACAGCAAGCAACGTTCTAGATAAAATAAACCACAAGACTGAGACAAAATGAAAGACAGAAAACCCTGTTCCTTGTATACATTAAAAGTCTATTCCAGGAAATACCAGCAGTTACAGATTGCACATAGTGTAGAAGCTGGAACATCCTATTCCATGCTATCTAGATTTTTAAATGGTTTTTACAAATTCGATGTGGTTTATCATTTATGTGTTTTCTAAGAGCTCTCTTGTATTTCTATTCCACCTGCCATTTTAATTTTCTAAATGGGGAAACTCAGAATAGAATCACAGAATTGTAGAAAAATTTACACTGGAAAAAAAAACTTAGGATCTTTCCAGTGATACCTGCTTCAACTCTGCTCCAAACAGGTCCAGTCAGTTCAAGTGACTCAGGACCAGTCGAGTTTGGGAAATCTAGTTGAAGATATTCTCCAAATCTTCAAGTTCCTCAATTTCTCTGACCAGCCAGATCCCATTTTTGATCAGATTTTTTTTCCAGTTATGTATCTGTCCAAATTCTAGAAATCAAGATGTATGAGGAGCAGCTGAGGGGCTGATGTTATTCAATCCGGAGAAGAGAAGGCTGAGGAAAGACCTCATGGCTCTCTACAACTACCTGACTAGAGGTTGAAGGAAGGAAGGTATGGCGATAGGCCACAAAGAAAAGGCCCCAAGCTGCACCAAGAGTGGTTTAGGTTGGATATTGAGAATAATTTCTTCATGGAATGGGCTGCCCAGGGAAGTGGTGGAGTCCCCATCCCTGGAGTTGTTTAAGAGATGTGCAGACAGGGCACTTAGGAACACAGTCTAGCGGTGAACTCGGTAGTGCTCAGTTGATGGTTGGATCTGATGGTCTTAAGGGTCTTTTCCAACTGAATCGATTCTTTTATTCTGCCCTTTGCCTTTTGTCTTGTCACCAGCAATATAATCCCCCATTAGCTTTTTTTGTCTTCAGGCTGAACAAGCCCTTTTCTGTCAGCTTGTTGTCATACGCCAGGTCCTCCAGCCCCCCAAACCTGCTGATGACTCTCTGCCAGACTGGCTTCAGTTTGTCAAAGTCCTTCTTGTTCTTGGGAGCACAAAACTGGACACAGACTTCAGATGCAGTCTCACAAGTGCCAAAGAATAGGGAAACATTATTTCCCTTGACCTGCTGACCAACCTCTAGCTAGCACAGCCCAGTATGTGGCTAGCCCACAAGCTGTACATGTGCATGGCGTTACTGCATCCCATATTTGTCTTTGTTGAACTCCATAAGGTTCCTGTCAGCTCATTTCTTTAGTCTGTCAACAAAGTCTTTCTGAATGGCAGGCCTGCTTTCCAGAGATTTGATTCAGTATTTACTCAACATGCTATGAATTACTGCTTTTATTTGGCTTATGAGATTCAACAGCTAATCATTTTTGAGTTTAATGAGTAACGAGGAAGAAATGATTCGAGACAACGCAATACAGTGAGAGGTCCTATGCTCTCTTTAATTCCTTGCCTGTTAATTTACATGGAAATCTGTTAAAACCAAAGTCACATTAATAGGCATATTTTGTATTCATCATCTGTTCTTTTGATACTAAAATGGTATCTGCTCTAAAAATCTGCCACAGGCTCATATCTTAGCAGTAGTCTAAATACGAGGTTGCAAGCATGGTCCTATCAGAATGAACTTTGAAACCACACATGCTGGTATTTCTAATATACCTCTTCATTAAATAGGAATAAATGCTGTCTTATTGACCTTAATCTTAGGCAACAGATTATGTCATTTAGAATCCCTAATGATACCTAAACTTTATTGTGAATGTAGGTGGGAAGGAGCCAAGTTTCTTGTAGGTCTAACCAGCTTGGACCTTGGTGGCTTGGCAAATGGGAACTGAAAATGACAGGACTTGCCACTTCAAAACTAGGTAATATGCAGTGAAATCCCGTGATTTGTGAGGTTTCAGACTGGAATTTATTCAAGTTGATGATGATACAAAGATAGTGACTATTAAGTGAATAACATTAATCCTTGATTTTTTGCTTAAGTGCTTCTCTTTGACGAACGTTCACAAAATCCTATCTGAATTCCATCAAATATCATAGGCAGTAGAGACCCGAAGCTTGCAAAATGACCTCTTCTGAGGAGAAAAACTGTACTAGTCCTGAATAATCCTGTGATCAGAAGAAGAAAGAACCACCACCACCACCACTACAAAAGCACAAAAGTGAAGATCAAATGCACCTAAGGAGGGACGGACCAAATCTCTGTGTGTCCCAGGCACCAACAGTAGCTGGCTGAGGAGGCTTAGGAAATAGTATAACTGCAGGGCAATGATACAAGCTTATTGTGATTCTTTCCCTCAACACTTGAACCAGAAGCTGGTGATCTGTGGCTCAAGCACTGCCTTAACCAAATGCTGCGTTTTTATATTCAATAGCCTTTAACAGATATTTTTTTCCCCATTAAGTTGTGTAATTCAATACATTTGAGCTCATTTTTGCTATATTCAGCTGGAATACAGCCTGAAAATGACTTCCAGTGCTCCTCTATCCTGTCTGTATGCTACAAGTTGTGGACGGAGAGCCTATTATGACACATTGCTTGCCCACCCTACCAGCAGAGGATAAATGCCAAATTAAAAGAAAGGGATTCTTAGTAATTCTGCAGGAGGTATTAGCAGGGCTGACCCATGTGCATGATTAAAAGTAGGTTTCAGATCCTGGCTGGAGGCTGATACTGGGATAAGCACGGTGATTCTCGGAGAAAATACACAGAATGAAAACAGGGAAAAAAGGAGATTCTCTCTGCTGTACCTGCCATGCCCAGAAATAGCAGATAAATGAACCTTTGGATAAATTACAGACGGCACTACCACAGGTTGAGAGGCATATCTCAGACTCCTATGGATGAAGCAGGACAACATCCTTTCTCTGACACTGGTTTGTGGACGTTCTTACCTATCTGCTAGAAGCAGGATGGCTCTCAGAGCCTTCCCTCTTCTGCAGAAGTTGAAATAGAACACCATTAAAATCCCATAAACATCCTTCCTCCATCGCCTTCATTTGTGCAAACAGCTTTTTCCCTTCCACTGAAGGCTTTCTGTGATATGAATCCTTAAAGGGAAGGAGACAGATATCTGGGAGCCCCGACAGCAGCCAGCTGCCCACGACCCACGGTGCTCCTGCATCAGGCAGCAGCCAGAGGACAGCCTGTTTGGGAAGCTCTCTGCCCCAAATATTGGGGCTTGGTATGTAGGTTTCAGTCTCTCCCTTCACAACTGTATCAGCAAGACTTTTCCCTGCAACACGTGAGAACCGGGAATGCCCTAGAGGGTGAGGTGTAAAAGTTGGTTGGAAAACCTCACGTAATTTTCATTCCTGTTTTACCTCCATGGATTTTTCTACTGAGTTTTGTGAACCCTGTGCAAAGTAGTCTCAAAAATAGACTTAAGCAAGTGATTCTTTCTAAGGAACTTTATAAGGATTTGCTGCATCCCTGGAGGTGTTCAAGGCCAGGCTGGATGGGGCCTTGGGCAGCCTGGTCTAGTATTAAATGTGGAGGTTGGTGGCCGTGCCTGTGGGGGGGGGGGTTGGAACTTGATGATCCTTGAGGTCCCTTCCAACCCATTCCATAAGGACCATGTATCTATATATATAAAAGATTTGCCAAAAAAAGGCTCAGAGACCTGAAAAAAATAACTTGTTTCCCCCCTCAAATAATCAAGAAGCACTTCTGTGCTGCACGGGCGATGCAGCCCTGGGCACTGCTCTGGAGCAGGGTGTGACCAGATGGACCCAGAGATCCCTTCCACCTCCACCTTACTGTGATTCTGTGAACCTCAGAAGTACAAACCATTATCAGCACTGATTTGCTTAACTGATTTAAAGCCTTACAGCAATTTCAGTCCCCTGCCACCAATGGGACCTTTGTCAGACTTCAACATCACTCCTTACTCTCAGTTCTCCCAAGTTTACATAAACAATAACTGTGTTGTAAGCACCACTATATGGTGACGAGAGTATATGAGTAACAAACCCGTTAAGTACAAGATCACAAATAAACATGGTATTAAAATACACTTAGAAAATGTTTCTTTAGTCTTACATTTGGCTCCTAATCAAATGCTCTGTGGAAACACTGTTTGTATGTATGCGTGTCTACCTTTAATTATAGATATAAATAATATATATATATATAAACTTTCTTTCCAAAACTTAAGTTAAAACACGGTCATTTGGGTGTCAAAAATACAAAATACAACAGCCCAGAACCTTCCTCTTCCTATGAGAAAGCAAACAGTGGCAGAAAAATACCCAAAGCACTAAGAGACGGAACAGCAAATAACACCTTGCCCTCCCAGCACAACTGCCTAAGTTTGCAGTGTGAGCAAGACTCACTAAAATGCTCTAAAACCAACAAAATTTGACCAGGACTGAAGACCCAAACAAACACTACACTTCACGTAAACATAGCAATAAACCCCAAGGTGAGAAGATCCCAATAATCTAATGTTTGTAGCACTGCAAAAAGTCTATTGATATCATTGACTATAAGACGAATTCTTTTCCATTCAGAAGCTTTTTCCAGCTCCAACAAGAATGACGTAGTATTTGCAGACACAGATAATACGGAGAAACAAGTTCTGTTTACATTCTGTTTACTTTTAACCAATCCAACCGTTCCCCAAGACAAATTGCGTTTTCCCAGTATTCCAAACATTCCTGAGCAGTGTGTAATCACAGAAACCATTAAAACCAGCAGGCTTATTTTTACACTGGATAATGGTCACCAACGCTTTGATGCCCAGACAGCTAATTTACATTTGAGACGCTGCTAGTTTAACTAGCCTTGCACTCACCTGGAAACACTGGACTGATACAGAGAAATTAATCCCCCCTCTATTTGGATTCCTAACTTTGGTGAAGTCTCTATTGCCTTATTGAAAAAAAAAACATTGCTCAGAGAACTAACGTGCTTTTTTTCTTGATGGATGTTCCACATATACTCTTTTAAATCTTAGCATCTATCTACACCAAAAGAAGCAGGAGGTCTATAGGGAGCTGGTGTTGACCTCACTGTCTAGTAGATCTCTACCTTACAGCGCTCTTTTCTTCCTATCATCAAGATCTGAGCTGCATGCTCAGAACTTCTCTCTCCAGAAAGAACCACCCTGAAAGCAACAGAAGAACTCTTGCTGACACTCAGTGAAAGTCTGTAAATGTGACTTCAATGGTTTTGAACAACAGCAGACAAACCAAAAGCATTTCTCTCTCTTAACTAAGAAAGGAACCTCCCCTGGATTGCTTCTCTCTCACTTCTGAGTGCAACAGCAGGCCTCAACACCTCCGACATTTAAACTTCGAGACAAGTGCAGTGCAGTGAAATTCAGCCCAACTTGCAGCACAGCAGCTTAAGGGAGAAGGAAATCCTGGCCTCTTCCAACACTGTCTTGGAATCTGTTGTCCCACGGCATGAACTTCCCTCCTCCTATCTGGGTACCCTACCGAGTCACTTCTCAAATTCAAAACAGCTCCTCTTATTTGACCCGGACACACAGGTGTACAACTGGCTTACAATTAAGGCTGCAACTATCTAGTCCATACAAGAACACTTCTTACAACATAAAGCTTTTAAAGGTATGATTTGTCAATTTGTGTTCTGCCAATGGGATCCATAAGTCCATTTTTGACAGTGTTGGGTAAAGAACAAGGACACTTATTTTCCACCCCTTTTTTTTCAAAACTTTTAGTCTTAAAATGTAAGGCTATGACTTAGGTGGATGGTGTAAATCATGGAATCATAGAATCACTAAGGTTGGAAATGACCCACAGGATCACCCAGTCCAACCGTTCACCCATCACCAATGGTTCTCACTAAACCATGTCCCTCAACACAACATCCAAACGTTCTTTGAACACCTCCAGGGTTGGTGACTCCACCACCTCTCTGGGCAGCCCATTGCAGTGCCTGACCACCCTTTCAGAGTAGCAGTATTTCCTAACGTCCGGCCTGAACCTTCCCTGGCGCAGCTTGAAGCCATTCCCTCTAGTCCTGTCACTGTCACACGAGAGAAGAGGCCGACCCCCAGCTCACTGCAACCTCCCTTCAGGTAGTTATAGAGAGCAATGAGGTCTCCCCTGAGCCTCCTCTTCTCCAGACTGAACAATCCCAGCTCCCTCAGCCGCTCCTCATAAGCCCTGTGCTCCAGACCCCTCACCAGCTTTGTTGCCCTTCTCTGGACACGCTCCGGGGCCTCAATGTCTTTTTTACAGCGAGGGGCCCAAAACTGAACACAGCACTCGAGGTGCGGCCTCACCAGTGCTGAGTACAGGGGGACAATGACTGCCCTGTTCCTGCTGGTCACACTATTTCTGATACAAGCCAGGATGCCATTGGCCTTCTTGGCCACCTGGGCACACTGCTGGCTCATGTTCAGTCTAGCATCAACCAACACCCCCAGGTCCATTTCCTCTACACAGTCTTCCAGCCACTCTGCCCCAAGCCTGTAGCGTTGCCTGGGGTTGTTGTGGCCAAAGTGCAGGACCCGGCATTTGGTCTTGTTGAATCTCATCCCATTGGCTTCAGCCCAGCCATCCAGCCTATCCAGATCAATGGATCAAAATGATGAAACAAGTGCAACCTGCAATTCTGTATGCAAATCAGGAGGAAATAAACTAATGACAGAGCTGTAAGAGTATTTTTAAAGACAGCATTGGGGCACATGGTCAGTGGGCATGGTGGTGATGGGTTGGCGGTTGGACTAGATGATCTTAGAGGTCTTTTCCAGCCTTGATTCTACGATTCTACTTTGCAAGCATATATACTTCATAGAATCAAAGAATGGCCTGGGTTGAAAAAGACCTCAAAGATCATCTAGTTTCAGCCTCCCTGCCATGGGCAGGGTTGCCAACCACGAGACCAGGCTGCCCAGAGCCATGCCTTTTCCCATCCCCAAAACGCAAGGCTTCTCTTCTAATACTTCTCTTTCATCTTCCACTGCCAAAACCCGGCCAGGACAAAAGCAGAACAGTCACTGACAACTCAGAAGATCCCTGTAAGATGAATACATCCAGAAGAGTCCCAAGAGCTATGCAGCCCACTGTGACAAAGATAGAAGTATCTGTTCAGTAGAATGCCTCTCTAGACTGCACTATGGGTCCTCCAGTGAATGCAGTGGAAGATGAAACAATCACCTGATATCCAAACACTCAAAACAAATTGGAACATTTTCATCTGCATCTTACCCCAAAGTATATTCTTTTTTAGACTGTAGCTGTTAAAATCTAAGGAGGCTGAGATAGATAGATCTGAGATAGGTTTAGGCACGATACTGTGAGAGAAAAGTCATCCCCTTAATTAAACATCAGATTCTGTCCCAAATACTGTTTCTGTCAAGAATAATGTGAAATCAGTAAGAAAGTTAAATATAATCCTTTCTGAAGAAGCAGAAGAACAAGTTTATCATCAGAAAATTATATATCAAGAAAGATGTGCTGAGAAACAGTGACCTCATGCTTAGCAACATAAAACTTATTAGTTTGTCTTCCGACATGCAGTTTCTATTAAGTATGTGTTGTCTGTACAACAGCACTAATCTTTCCATATGGGCTTTAAATCAAATTCCAGTTTGTTATTGATACACCCTGCATGAACAGATACACCCTAAAGAGTAATGACCGCACACAGCACTTACACTGGCATAATTTTTGTCAGTGAAATGAGTGCTGTAGTATTAGAAGGCCTCAAAGCTCTTTCTAAATCACTTCCTGCTTATTTTCTTTGTACATCTTTTCCAAATTAGTACAACAAATTTAAGTCATTCAACACCATCTTCTGGATCCTTGCTGAGCATAAGAGCTCACGTTGATTTTTTTCCATTGAATTATGCCATCAAGTTGTCTCAACTGAAAAATGCCAGGTCCTCATCCTAGATCCAGGGCAGCCGTGGAGCACCCCGTATCCTGCACTGGAACCTTCCAGAATGGCATGTCACAACCATACAATGACAGGATCTCCTGTCCCAGGCTAACTTCCAAACTGTACCCGGGATTCCCTTGGGACAGTGCCCGGGTCAAAATGTGACCGCTCAGAACATTTTTCATATATTCCATATAAATACGGAGTAAGTTTTTCATATTCCAGTATGAACAGATCTTCTTGGTCACTGTCTAATTTACTACTGTAGATTTAAAGAGAATCACGGAATTATAGAATCCTTACAGTTCAGAAACTCCAATTGTCCATCTACCACCACTATTACCCACTGTGTCAGTAGAGAAAGGATTCAGTCGAGGCCTGTGTAACTTTTGGTTGGCTAACTCGATGCCCACAGCTTAGTGCTGCATGGAAGTTTTGCCATTATTTGCCTTCCCCATTTCAGCTAATTCTCTGCTGCATGAGCTAAGTGGATGTGGAGTCAATTTTCACAGCTTTCAGGGTTTCATATAACTTTCCATGCTGCAGAGCTACAAACTATTCTTTAATTAAATTAAATACTTAATTGTGCTCAGAAATGTGGAGAGAATACACCCTCCCTGCTAAGAAACTGGGATACTGATTTGTAAACTTGGAACCTCCTTGTTCTCAGTTTTGTAATAACACTACTGAGACTTCTCTGATTTTCAGTTTCGTTGTTATTGGTGTTGTGGAGATTTTGAATAGTAGCTAATGTCTGGGGCTCTGAAAAATAAAAGCAAGTAATTGATTTTCCTTAATTCAATACAAAAATTAAGGAGAGAATCATAGAATCATTAAGGCTGGAATAGACCTCCCCAAGCCCAACCCAACCCACTCCCACCATGCCCACTGACCACGTCCCTCAGTGCCACATCTCCACAGTTCTGGAACACCTCCATTGACCATGACTCCATCACTTCCCTGGGCAGCCTGTGCCAATAAATATATAAATGCCAAGTCTACAAAGTCTACAGCATAGAAATAACTATGAATGAAACAGAGTGGACTTCCAGACTATTATTTCTTACATCCCAAGGTGCATTTGGGTGTATTTATGTGTGTTGTATAGGCACAAATTAATCATACCTGAACATAATTCAAGTGGAGTCATTCAACTTCACTTGAACAAAGGATACATTTCAAACACACCTAATCTTTATTGCCATGTATTATACAATGCACACAGCGTACTCCATTTCTGTGTGCTTGGTACAGATTTCTCATTAACAGATATATAATTACAGAGCAGGATTGGAAGAATCACATCCACAATGAAATTACAACAGTAGCATGTAGATGTAATTTTTAAATACCTTAAGTGTTTCTGGTGTTTCTCCACTGTTTATTCAAATCTGCAATGTCCTGTGAAAACATTACGGTAGCTACTGCAACTAAATTATTGCCATATAGCATCTGAGTGTTGGAAATATATCCCAAAACTAGCACTCAGAGGGACAGATGAATGGTGTTTCCTTTAATCCCAGGGGAACAAAACTGAAATAGAGTATTCACAGTGTGATGCTCCAAGCAGTCCTTTGGACGCCAGTTCAGATTTCTGAAGGGAATTTGTTTTTTCCTGGTGGGGGAGGTACTGGCACCATAAAACAAATGATAAAAAATGGACTTTTAGAGACTGAGAAAGAAGTCCACTTAGCCATTAGGTTGACTGAAATTTTAAAAGACCTCTGCTTGATTTTAATAACAGGACATTGTAAATTCGATAAAGGCTCTCATAGAAAAATTTAGCAGCACTGGAGTTCTTGTTCGCAAAAAAGCTGCCAAACTTGCAGCAACTTTTATATGGACAGGTCCTCTGAGAGGTTCAGAGCAGCAGTACAAGAGCACAAACAGCCAAACCTGCACCTCAACCAAAACTGCAAAGTAAGGAAAAATCATAGAATCACAGAATTGCTCAGGTTGGAAAAGACCTTAAAGATCATCAAGTCCAACAACAACCTAACCATACTACCTTAACTAACAGCCCTCCGCTAAATCATGGCCCTGAGCACCACATCCAAACAATTGTTAAACACATCCAGGGATGGTGACTCAGCCACCTCCCTGGGGAGGCTATTCCAAAATGCAAAGATCTTATTGAACATACACCTTCCCCCTGCTCTGTTCCAAAGTGAACAGTGACAGTGCCATTCTGTGCACTGTCGCTTGTCACAAAGACAGCTTCTATGATCTCCATGTGCACAGTTCAACTGCATCAATGAACCAGAATATTGGTGAACGGGATGAGGTTCAACAAGGCCATGAGCCGGGTCCTGCACTTTGGCCACAATAACCCCATGCAGCGCTACAGGCTTGGGGCTGAGTGGCTAGATGACTGTGAAGAGGAAAGGGACCTGGGGGTGTTGGTTGATGCTCGGCTGAACATGAGCCCACAGTGTGCCCAGGTGGCCAAGAGGGCCAACGGCATCCTGGCCTGCATTAGAAATAGTGTGGACAGCAGGAGCAGGGAGGTGATCATCCCCCTGTACTCAGCACTGGTGAGGCCGCACCTCCAGTATTGTGTTCAGTTTTGGGCCCCTCACTACAAGAAAGACATTGAGGCTCTGGAACGTGTCCAGAGAAGGGCAACGAAACTGGTGAGGGGTCTGGAGCACAGGGCTTATGAGGAGCGGCTGAGGGAGCTGGGATTGTTCAGTCTGGAGAAGAGGAGGCTCAGGGGAGACCTCATTGCACTCTACAACTTCCTGAAGGGAGGCTGTGATGAGGAGGGGTTTGGCCTCTTCTCCCAGGCAACAAACAGGACCGAGGAAATGGCCGCAAGTTGTACCAGAGGAGGTTCAGGTTAGACATAAGGAAGAACTTTTTCTCTCAGAGAGTGGTCAGGCACTGCAATGGCTGCCCAGGGAGGTGGTGAAGTCGCCGTCCCTGGCAGTGTTCAAGAGGCGTCTGGATGAGGAGCTACGAGATCTGGTTTAGTGCTTGTGGTAGCAATGGGGATGGGAGGAAGGTTGGAGTAGATGATCTTGCAGGTCCTTTCCAACCTTGTGATTCTATGATTCTATGATTTTATTTCATCTATACCCGTTCTTACCGAGAGGAGCAGCACATCACTTCTGCTATTTTAGGACGGCAAACTACTTATGGTTTTGGAGTGAGACAGTGGTGCTATTACAACTACTGTTTTGGTTTGCTTTTGTCAGTACAGCTGGCTGATTTGCTAGTATTCACTGCTATTACTGCTATTATCATTGGATTAAAATGCATTGACAACATAATCATGCATTATGGAAAAGTAATGCGGATTTTATTTTTAATTCCTGCCCTTCACTTTTAAGACAAATTGACTGTCTTTTGCATTGCTTTTATTACTCTCAGAAATGGTCTCTTTGCTTCTAACTGAAGCTGCAGGATGCATCAGTAAGATGTACATCCAGTCCTAAAGGAATGTCCTTTCCTTGTAATGCGACAGCATTAGGGGATGTTTTTCAGGCAAAATTATAGACCTTTTTCCACCTTTTTTACTGTTTGTAGGTAGCTTGGGGCTTTGCTTACTCCTCTGTGGTACAAACAGAACAGACCTCTCAGAATAGCAAGTGCTCTCATGAAGTTTTAGATCTAATTCCATAAAATGTGTTTTAAAAAATAAGTATGAATAATATTTGCTTTTTGTCTCATAACTGAAACCATACTGCTAAACAATAATATCCTGTTTAGACCACAATGACATCAGAAATACATGTTTATCATATGCTCAGGACAACTTGGCATGATTTTGGCCCAAGGCAACATGAAACTGAAATCACTTGCAGTTGTCCAAACCAAGACAATCACTCATGTCTGAGGTAACTGATAACTAAAAGGACCACTGCCTTTAGATCACATCTCATGGGTCAAGTATACTAATTCCTTAAAGAACCCTGTTAGAATTTTTTAAGTGTCTAATGGATTTCCTCCCAAACTTAGCATGAATTGAATATAATTGACTGCACAAAGAAAATGTGATACACTAAATTAACCCATCCACTGACAACACAGGAGACCAAATAAGTTCCGTAAAAAGGCTTGGGTTGGAAGAGCCCTCAAAGATCATCAAGTTCCAACCCCTTCTGCAGGCAGGGTTGCCAAACCCTAGATGAAGCACTAGATCAGGTTGCCCAGGGCCCCATCCAGCCTGGTCTTGAACACCTCCAGGACAGGGAATGCACCACCTCTCTGGGCAGCCTGTTCCAGCAACCACCCACCCTCTCAGTGAACTCTTCCTTTAGGACTGGATCACATTTCCCACTGTGATTGATTTATTTCTACCCACCTGAAAGTGACAACAAAGCCCAAAAGAAAAGCAAAGCTGAACTTCTGGAGTAGCATGTCCCAGCCAATGTTTCGTGTTTTGTCATTGAAAAATGAATAAGAAAGAAAATCCACAGTACTGATTTCATACCTATATATAATTTATGTTTCTATTCCAAAATAGGTAGATCTTGATTTTTTTTTAACATGGAAACATATTATTCATGAAATGTAATAAAGTGAAGCAATAGAGAGAATTACTTTCAATATATGTATCCTACAGTTCGTGAATAGTCAAGTGATGAAAACCAAGATGTGCGATCAACTGAAAGAGAAGTATTTGACTGCAGACAAATAGAAAGTTAGATATGTCCTTGTCTGGCACAAGGAATTTCATACTTCTAGTCACTTGTCTAGCTTTTTAGGCTTCAAAAAAATAAAGGTTGTACTCGAATAACAGAAGAGAACCTAAAGAACAGCAGAAAGTCAATCCCATAACAGTAATTCCAAGCAGGGCTGTTATCTATTTCTGTGCATACGAGCTCAAGGATATGCTTGCATTTATGCAGAACAACATTTTACATAAATACATTTGTACAAAAGTAAATAAAAGAGACATCAGTTTCTAAAACACGAATAGTGGTTGGGAACAACTGCTCTACAACACTGTTTCTCAGCTGTGGAGAAATGGGGCTTGTTCCCAACTCAGTTCTGAGGGAGAATGGATTCTTGATTAGATTTTTAGTAACTGTAATGGAGAGAAGGAAGGGGAAACATGACTGGGCAAGTCCCAGAAAGAGCAGGATAAAAATCAGGTTATTTCTTCCATAGAATTTTCCACGAAACCTTGAAGTGAAATAGGCAAATATTAAATAGACAAATATTACTGAATGCATCAGCCACCTCATCATAGGAAACAAAATCAAACCGAAGTACCCAGCTCTACTAATGAAAGGGCATAAAAAGCACTCTAAAAATAGCAGCTTTCCAACAGCCATGAATCCTACACCTCTGACTAAAAAACCATGGAAATTGTGTGCAATTGTGAGCAGACACCCTGCACAATTTTGCCCTTGACAACGAGTTGCCCATACAAGACACGAGCAGGAAATGGGCAAGAAATGGGGTCGTGGAGCATTCTCCATATCCACTATCGACAGAATTAGCCTGTTCTGGGTAGAAGGAAAATTTAGCTATGGGGATGCAAGCCAGTCAATGCCATTTGCCTTCAGAGCCAGAAAATTGGCCCTGGCCCAGGTACAGCCTGTGGATCTTTAAAATAGTTCAGAGTAAGTAATATTCAAGAAAATGCTCATTTAATAGAGAAAACATAGGGATCAAGAAGGGGACAGACTCTTTAGCAGGGTCTGTTGAGATGGAACAAGGACAACTGCTTTCAAGGTTAAAGAGGGTAGACTTAGGTTGGATATAAGGAAGAAGTCTTTTATAGTGAGGGTGGTGAGGCGCTGGCACAGGCTGCCCAGAGATGTGGTTTATGTCCCATCCATGCAGACTTCCAAGGCAAGGTTGGATCAGGCCCTGGGCAACCTGATCTAGCTGTGGTGTCCCTGTGCATTGCAGGGCAATTGAACTACAGGGTCTTTAAAGGTCCCTTCCAACAACAAAGATTCTATGGTTCTATGATTCTATCGTAAAGCCCACGTAGCAACTTGCTCCAACAAAGCTCTTGTGGTTGTATTGCTAGGACTCAGTGAAACCAAGCAAAACTAGCATCAAAACCATTGTTTCAGAAAATGCCACGCTAACATGGCTAGAATTCTTGATCCCACGTTAGCTTGTTAAGAGCAATATGGTTCTGCATTCTGTAAGGTAGGCATAATTTTTCAGATGTACGTAGATAAGAAAGCGAGAGGAGCGTATATTGAAGTGCGTATGCACAGAATATTTTTCATTTCTTATGAAAGCTATGTTACATGAAAAGAATCCTCAGTTGCTATTTAAGCATAATTTTCCAATGAGAGAAAGAATGAAAAATAGAAAAAATTTGGAAAAAAAAAGTCTGTGAGATGTTTTTAAATAGAATCTGCTTTCTATGGGAAGGAAATACAAATACATGGCAGACAGAAAGATCCATAACTACACTTTCATAATCTTCTCTCTCAGCATGTGTGCTTAGATATCAGCAAACATTTGAAGGAATAGGAAAAATATGGAAATAAGATTCCTTTTGACCATCTGGGCAAAAGGAAAATACATGTAACAACGATACAATATGCAACACAAAAGAGGCAGCAGAACAGCATGATATATGAAATATTTCAGAGTTTTCTCTGCAGGAGATGGATATCAGTAAAACATAAGAATTACCTCCATCCGCTCTTGCTTGACATCATCAATCTCATCATCTTCAAACATGGCCAAGAGCTCTCCTGTCTGGTCAATGGAGTTGAGAAAGTCTTGAGCAAGCTTCTGACGTTTGTTGGTGTTGTTGCTGCTGAACTTGTCTACACAAAGATAAGAAATGAACAAAAATAAATTATTTGGCTACTCCAAACATCAAATGATGTCCCTAGAAGGGACATTTTTTAGACTCAGATGCGCTATGGAGGTTGTTCTTCCTGCCCTCTTACACGTTGAGCAACCCAACCAAGGTGATGTCCTGCTGCGTTGCAAAAGTACTGTAGTAGAAAGTTCCCTTCAGTGTTTCCTAGTAAAACCTAATCTTTTTAGCAATCTAGAAAAATCTAGGCTATTGTTATTTCTCACTGAAGAAGCCACAGAGCTGTATGAAAGCTCACTAGTATGACATACCATGTGGGAGTAGCATTTTTTCTCATAAGTATACAGAACATCAGAACACTCAAATTACCTAAAATCTAAAGTGAATCCTAATACAAGCATTAAGATGCAGCTCCACCGGTGATGGTCCACTGCTCAACATAAAGCCTCATGAACCCTGGGCAAGGTAGTCGCTGTGCTAGGCAGAATAACAGCTATAAGTACACAAGATTCACGAAACAGAATTAAAAAAAATGGATTCAGTTACCAAAGCTTGCCAGAAAATGCAATCTCCAACACCAAGATGAAGTGTGTTTAGGAAGTATTTCTTGAGCATCTAAATGATTTAGGAAAACTGATTTAACTAGTGGCATGAACTTAAGGATTACAAAAATGCCACGCTGTCAGGTAGGAAGCTATACTTCCTGACTGCTTGCACAAAACAATCTACTTTCATGTTTTGTGAAAACACAATGCCACAGGAAATTAAAAGTCAAATGAGTTGATCAAACCTTATCCACGCATTGACCAAGTTAAAGCATGACGAGCAATGTTTAACTAACATCAGCATGGATGCTCGGAGGAACTAAACACAAAGAATTCGTGGTGAGGGGAAAAAAATTCAAAGGCTCTGAGAAAGGAAATAAGTTACACACAAAAGTGTTGTGTAGACATTGCTGTATACTCCAATAAAAACACAGCAAGATTCTGCTGTAGTGTTGTGAATCTACACCACCAAATGCAATGAGACTAATTAGCGCTTTTCTCAATTCAGGGAGTTTCACTTTTAAATGCACTGCTGATAGAAACTGCCATGTCTTTATGGAATGGGGAGACAAAAGCGTTTCCCATTCTTGAAATGACAGATTCAAAGCATAAAATGCTAAACGGCACCGAAAGAAGGCCAGGTCATATATCAGTATTAAATGACTTCAGATTGTGGTATTTTTTGTAAAACATGTCAAAACTTTTGGCTAACAAATGTCCATTCAGCTGACAATCTCCCTCGCACATGGTAGCTGACACATTTAAATTACACATGCTGAAATCAATTAGCCCTTTAATCAGCACCAGTTTCTTAGCTTCAACAGAGTTACAACATTAAGCACTGTTACTTATCATTTGGATGGTAGGTGGAAAATCTTAACTTTGAAGTAACGCAAATGGAAAAGTAGCAATTTAAAACCAAGTTACTACATCTGAATCTGTAATTTTTGCTTGAATAAATATTAGAGAAGACATTAATACATTTCAGCGAGCTGTTCTGGGCATTTATAAAATATCAAACACCTCCCAAATTAAGGAAAGCTTTTCTACCTTCAATGAGGTCATCTTCTTCTATGCCTTTCACAATTTTAGATTTGTAGTCTCGAAAAAACATGTACTTAAGCAGCCTTCTGAGCTTCTTCTAAGAGAAGAACATACACTGATGTTAGCATTGCATAGAATTATTTTTTATTTAGACTAACATTATGACACACAAATACACAAATGTACAGCATCACACATACACAAACCATGGCATCACAGAACCCTTAGAGTTGGAAGGGACCTTTAAAGCTCATCTAGTCCAACTCCCTTGCAATGAACAGGGACATCCTGCTATGATAATAAATATAATTTTTACCATGGTCATAATTCCTAATTCTGAAGAAAATCTACATACAGCAAGCACGTCAAAGTATTTATGTGAGCAGCTTGGTACTTTGCGCACTGTGAGACAGCAATGGGTTTCACTTTCAGAAAGGAAAAATTCAGGCTTCATTAGGGCACTCCAAAATCTTTGCTTTGTTTGGAAATTCATATCTAGGCATGCATACTTCCATGAACTTTGATGTTCATATTAACCACTGTTTTCATTATACCATCACTGGGCATATCAGATGAAGTAACTGCATTTGGTTTCCAAGCTTTAAGGTTTTATTTCTTTCAATACGTTTTTAGTCATTCGGCTTCATCCATCAAACAAGGAAAGAAAAACAGAGAAAGGGAGGCAAAAGAATAAGGAATTAGATAGAAATAGATAATAAGAATTTTTGAATAATTTTGAAATTTGAAGAGATAAAATGACTTCAATGTTCCTATGGAAAACTAATTTTATTTAATTATTGACATGGTCTACTTAGTTTACACAGAAAGCACATCATATCTCAATCTGGAGATTTTAGTGAAATCAGAACAGGAAGAATATTAAAAAGAAAAAGGAACATGAAAAAAATGATAACACTGTTAAATATCACACTTGCCTCTGTGTTCTCCATGAATAGAAGGAAATAAGAATAATTGTTTTTAATAGAAATCAAAGGAATATAAAGGATAAGAATCACAAAATGGTTTGGGTTGGAAGGGACCTTTAAGATCATGTAGTTCCAACCCCCTGCTATAGGCAGGGACACTTTGCACAAGACCAGGTAAGGATCCTTTATATTACCGGCAATTAAGAAATTGCTTTGAGCTGTAATGTTTAGTACTCACCCTAAATACTAGTGAAAAAAATCTATTCATAATTGAAGTCACTGGAGAAAATGAGCATTTATTAAAATGTTACATAATTATTGTACTACATGTAATAAAGCTGCAGTACTGCTACACCTTCTAACAAAGCTATTGATGTGTATAGAGGAGCAAACACTTTAAACACGATAAGGAGCTTGCTGTGCAAAACGAGACCATTCTGTCTCATTACCATACCTTGTCTTTGCGCATTAGGAACAGGAGGTCTTCAGCAGAGATGACTCGAGCTCCTCTCAGCTGAGAAACTTCAGCTGCTTGCTGCAACTAAAATAAACACATTCATTAGGATGGCTGCATCTGTGTTAAAAAAAATATACCAGGTTTTTCATATACGTTCGGATAATATTTTGCATGGTAGTAAATAGCTAAATACCAGCTATGCACTTCAGCACAAGCTGAGACTCTCAAAGGTGTCACTCACTCCACTCGTTAGGCAAAAAGGGAATAACAATTTTATGAAAAGACTGAAAAACTTGTGATGAATCTCAAGCAAAAGCTTTTTTGTTTCTATTTAAAATGAAAAGCGCTGCATTGCTTTTTCTTTTTCTCCCTCAAACCACATTTGCCCGGAGAACGAACACAGAATTCTCTCAGGCAATGTAAAAATGCCAAATTCTTGCCATAGCACTTTATCTGGAACTGTGGAAGAATAGTATATTCCTCTCACAATTTTTTAGAATAACATATACAAATTTCAAACAGATTATGGAAGTATTTTGAAAAGAATTGCAGTCTCACTCAACTTATCATTAGTGGAAACCATACCCATGTGAAGACGTTTTAGGTACACTCGTATTTTATTTGAGATAAAGAAAATGATTTGATAGTAAAAGTTGACTCTATTGCAGATCCTGCCATTCAGACAGGAAAGAGTTAAAGATGAGACTGAGTCCTAAATGCCACAAAAACGAATGAGATGCAGCCAAAGGAGCAAATCTCTATCATGAAGGCCCCAACGCCTGTCTCATTACCATACCTTGTCTATGCGCATATGTGAAGGCCCCATGACTGTGAAGGCCCTGACCTCTGAAATGGTGCTAGAAAGGGCAAAAAATCTCTTTGGAAAGAACTAAGGGCAAAAGCTTTGGACTGTGCCTTCAGTCAGCACAGGGCCGGTGACCTAGAGGCCACTGGGCAGGCACACATCACATCAGCCCAGCCCAAGAGCATACCAGCTGATGCTCATCAAACTACCAGGCTAAGGAGGCCCAAAGCCATAAGAGGAGCCCATGGGATTCTCTCCTTCTTCGCTCATCTCTGAGGCTGCCTGGAGACAATGCTGTAGAGGAGGTGGGACAGAAAGGATGCCTCACACCATGGAATATGACACTTCCTCCAGATCTAAAAGCAGTGTCCAGAAGGCTAGATGTAATTGTTTACTGGCTCTTGTTCTTGTTTGCTAATTGATAGATGGACTGACTGTGAGCCCAGAACAAAAGCTATCAAAACGAGACATCTTACGTTCCTGATATTAAAACACATAGACACCTGTAACATGATCAGTAAACAAAAATTACATTTATTTTACAATATCCTTATATTCTTCTTTCAGAAATGCAAGAATGCACCTGAAAATAATTTAAAGAAATCCTACCCTTCTTACTCACACTAGCAATGGTTTCAGTCAGTATCACTGCCTGAATAAGTATATTATTAATCTGAGCTCCCATGCTGCTATGACTTGAAATAGGTCTATTCAGAAGTTAAAAAGATCAACAAAAACAGTAGCTGTTTCTAATATCCAAAGGAGGAGAGGGGGGAAAAGATTTTTTTTTTTTGGAAAGGGCTCAGTGGGCAAAAAATTCAGTCCATAAATCATAATACTCTACTGCATTAATTTTTTTCCACACTAATAGCACGCATGCAAAATGTGAAGTGTATCTAGTCTGCACAACACAAAACATACTGCAAGAAGAGTTTCAGATTTTCCCCTTGAAACACTGCTGGCCCTTGCAGTTACAAAGACCAGAGAGATTTCAGGAATTCAGAAGTCACAGTAATATAATCTTACTTGAAACTCACTTGAAAAACGTAAGAATGTGAAAAATGATAGTTCTATTTTATTGGCATAAGCAAAACTGTTTCTTATTCTGATTAGTTTGAGGGCACACAGGCTGCTTATATTTCTAACATGAAATAGAAAGAGCTGGATAAAAAATAAAGTTACCAAGAATGAGCCAGTATTCATCTCTGGTGTAAATCTATTGCAGCTCATGGATTTATGCCAAGGCTAACTTTGGTCCCACCAAGCTTAAAAGTGCTACAAACCCTGACCTTAGCATGGCCACAACACAACACAGCTCCTTCCCATGTCATATAAAACAATGGCCGAAATAGGTGGCTCAGCTTCTCTAATGCGTGCAGGACCATAACTGTTAGACATCCATTTTCTTATTACTAAATTCAGATTGGTTAATGTCCACATGTAGCTGAAATAACTTATTTGTCCAAATGATAAATACTTGACAATGTCATTTACAGCAAAGATTGTGTGCGAGCTACTTAAGGGAATTCCCAGTGAAGTAAGGGGGATTAAGGACAGGAGGCCAAATTCACGTCCCATTTGCATCTAAGTAAATCCTGAATAACGCTGTTTATTTTAATGGAGTTATTCTGGGCTAAACACGAGATCAAAATCTGGAATAACATTCTCAGTTTCTACCAAAACAATGAAAACTTTATTCTCATATTACCTCGATTTTTGCATCTATTTTATTTTAAGTAATGAACCCACAGCATTTAATTTCTTTGGCTTAAAGAAAGCAAAATAGGAAAATAATTACTTCCTGTACCGTTATAAAATATGGATTATTTATCCAAACAGACCATAATGAGTTCTGCATTGGTACACATATTTACCTGGGAAACCAGGATATGCTCAGGTAAATATGTATCCAGGCCGTTAAAAAAAAATTACGTACCACACAGCCCAGATGGGGGAGAAGATGTATTTATAGTTTTAGCACACACAGAACTGACTCATTCAAACCACAACACGAGTGCTTTGCTATAATTAGCGTTGTAACGAACTGTCTGATTTGACTGTCCCAGAGTTGCTGTTAATAGGCAGTAAGCCCCGACTCCTTAATTTCCAGAGCTGAGGGCCTTGTTCAGTCATCACAGTGGCCATGCTACATGATGAGGGGGATTTCAGGAAGCCATAACAAAGAAGTGATCCATCTTTGAGCACCTGAGCATCCATCATGGCAGAAAAGCAGTTTTCAGCAACACACCTCCAAATCCATTGGTCTTCTGCCTTCCACCACAGTAAGTCTGCTGCCAAGGACCCCACAATGCACGTGCTAAAAGGCCAGCCATAACCTTCCCCATCTACTCCTACAATCATCTGTCTGGAACAGCAACGTAAGAGACATTGCAAGAAGTTCCGACAGTGCCTTCCAGTACTTGAAGGGAGCATATAAACAGGAGGGGGAACGGCTATTTATGAGGGTGGATAGTGACAGGACAAGGGGGAATGGTTTGAAACTGAGACAGGGGAGGTTTAGGTTAGATATTAGGAGAAAGTTTTTCCCCCAGAGGGTGGTGACGCACTGGAACAGGTTGCCCAAGGAGGCTGTGGATGCCCCATCCCTGCAGGCATTCAAGGCCAGGCTGGATGTGGCTCTGGGCAGCCTGGTCTGCTGGTTGGCGACCCTGCACGTAGCAGGGGGTTGGAACTGGATGAGCATTGTGGTCCTTTTCAACCCAGGCCATTCTATGATTCTATGATTCTATGATTCTATGTTTCTATCCCTTCTTCAAGCCTCAGCCCCGCTCAGCACCAGACACAGACCTCAGAGCAGCAGCACATCCACCACATCGTGGCTTGCCCTAAATTTGTTAATGATTAAAGTTATTTAGTGAGCACTGGAAAGCATTTTATTCCGGATTATCTTGAAGAACAGTCAGCAATCCAAATCACTTTGCTTCTTGAAGAAATTCAGGCCCTAATGCCAGCAAAGAGCATTTGAGCCCTCGGAGTCTGAATTTATTTTTTATTACAGCCAAATTATGAACCCCTAAAAGTCAAATTTAAATAACGGAAGTGTTGAAATGACTTTCACTATAGGAGCGCAAATAGCTCTGTTAATAATTAGGAGTTTATGAAAAATAAGTGTATTTTACAATTTTTCACATTACAAAGAAAGCAGTATATACAGTAACTATATTTTAAAGTCTAAGAAGAAATGGCTGGGGAATAATATTTTAAAATGTAATCACCGGTTTAATGACTTTATGAAGTTAACTTTCTTGGCAGGATGAACTGAAGTACGTTAACAGTCACCTTACGGCTATTTTCTTTTTGCAACTTCTGCAAATTATAGATTTGTTGAAAGGAGCATTCATTCTCCTATGACAGAAGCACAGTTCCTTCAATGGCACTGTCTGCTTTTACTCCTAATTATTTTTTTCTTCCCCTTCCTCCAAAGTCAACCATCATAGATACCTCTACAAAAACGTCTTGAAGGACAAAAGGATGGAAAACAAGCATGCTATGCTGTGACATAATCCTTCCAGTTAAACAGCACAACGGAGTCAAAACTGGAATGCTTGCATGCCTTCAAACTGCTGAGCATCAAGAATAGAGCTTCAAGATTTTGGTTTTATTCTAGAGGAAAATTAGATTGTACTTCACCTGGCTGATGGATTTTTTTGAGTCAGGAAGGCTGTTTTGTTCTTAAGTATGCAATTAAATACCTCATTTTTTTCCCATCTTTTCTATATCAAGAGCATGCAACTCTGAAAATACCAATAGAGATTCTGAGCTTAGGTCCGGTGCTGTAAATGTATTATAAGCAGAATGTCCCAATACTTCTTTGAAGGCAATTAAACATAAGATTAAAACTGCATATCTTCATCTAAATCTTTCCATAAAGTTTCTCAAATACAACTGAGTCTGGCAGCTGTGCATTACAGAGTTCATTAGCTCACTGTCCTGGGTAATGATTTAGGATCACCACTCAAGGGCTCCACAGCATGACTAAATCACCCCAGGCTGTCTAACACATGAAAATTTCACCTGCAGATGAAAAGACAATCAATTTTGTTGTTATTAGGTATCCATTTTCAAATCGAAGGGTATTTTACAGAACAGCATTTAGTGCATCAGCAGCTGATTGTGTGTGACCTCGAGCAGATGAACCTTTGCGACCCATTTTGAGGCTTCACTGGAGCGTTTCATTGACCACAGTGAATGTGGGTACACGTGGATCATAAGAGTAAGAAAATCTCTATTTACATCTCATGGCCATTCACTCCCTGAAAATCAGGGAGAACTTGTTTTCAAGCACACAAGCCATTTGTTTTGTTCACTTCTTCAAAATAAATTTACTGTTTAACATCTGGATCCAGCTCAGCTGCCTCACCTTGCCTTCAGAGGCAATGTCATGGCTTTGGCTTGCACTGCTCCAGGAGCCCTACAGCTGGGGGCTGCAATTGGAGACCCTGTAACACATTACGAACAACTAGAGACGTATCCCCAAAGGATCTCCAGTAACAAGCAGGTTGTACAAGGGCTCCTGCCCTCTGAAAGCACAAAGAGCATGTCTACGGGTCAGACACGCCATGGTTGCATGACATTCAGGGTGACAAGCTGTTGATATAAAATTACTCCAATGATCAAAGTAGAGAACAGTCCTTTCCTCAGCTACCTTCAGAATGAAATTGTGAATTCCTGTAAAGAGTTGGCTATTTTAACTGCACTGTTGCTATCAGAAACTGTGAAAGATTAGAAGGATGGTGAAAAGATATTTTGTTATCATTCCCATTTGTTTAAATTAAACACACAGTGTAATTTTGATCATCATGATTTCTCTTCACTCTACCAGTAACCCACATACTTCTTCTGATTATATAAAAATTGGAGGGCTTGGGTGGAGGAGAGTCTTTTGGTTTTGTCTTTTACAATGCACACACTTAAATGGAGTGTGAATTGCAAGAGTAGAGCACCCTTCACTTCGGGCTGATGCTCTCCATGTTTCAAACAAGAACCTTCTAAGCATTCAAAAAAAACCAAAACAAAACCAAAAATCAAAAACCAAAACCAAAAACAGAGACAAGAAAAATACGAAGCCTTTATGAAACTAAACAAACTCTGCCCATGTAATGGAACAGTCAGAAAACGCACTGCAGGAGCTTACCAATGTGTTCACCCTTCTACGAATCCCTGCAGGTAGAAGAGAAAGGCTCTAATAAAAAGACTGATGTGATAAAACTGGATCTTACCAGATATTTTTAAGTTATAGGATATTACATTTCTATTCAAAGCGAGGTATAAAAGCAACACAAGAAGAGGCTAGATTGGATTGGTCATCTTCTGGCTGTATCCTGCAACCACCTCAGAGCAGACTGCAGTGACACATGAGGTCATTCTACCACAGATGTGCATACACCATTATTTCTGTCCATCTGACTCTCAAGTTCATCAAAGTCTCACTGGGCTGAAGCTCTGCGTTTTGCATTTCAGATACCCCCCAATTCAAAGCTCCCATCAAATGCTGAGCACACCCTGCTCATCTACAATCACAGAATCATACAGTCACCAAGGTTGGAATAGACCTCCAAGATCATCCAGTCCAACTGTCCACCTACAGCCAATATTTCCCACAAAACCATGTCCCTTAGTACAACATCTACAGGTTTCTGGAATACCTCCATGGTCAGTGACTCCACCAGCTCCCTGGGCAGCCCATTCCAGCACCTGACCACTCACTCCCTCAGAGAAGAAGTATTTCCTTACGTCCAACCTGAATCTCCCCTGGTGCAACTTGAGGCCATCTAGCCAGGTCACTGATCCTTACCAACCTCTAAGTGACCAACGAGTTTCTCCATAGGAGAATGGAGGAGAAATCTTTTCTGAAGTGTGGAATGATTCAATTTTCGCAATGGATTCTGCTTGTTTACTAAGCTATAGGGTAACTCGTGCAGTTCAGTGCCAACTACAAACTGGGATGGAGGAAAGCTGATTCCCTGCACTCCCCATATATCCATAGCATATTCCTAGCTGAGCCCCACATCTGTTAACACTGAACCAGCTTTGTTTAAAATATAAACAGGCACAATTGTTAGAAGAATGATAACTTATTATTAAAGCCCAGCAGCCTACGCTCTTCTACTGAAAGTAAAGATTTGAATCTATTAGAGACCATATTAAACAGATTAAATAAAGAAAATACATTTCCAAGTAAATGGTGAAATGAATACTGCTATCTTGATAATGATGAGCTTTACAGCAAGGCCAAATTATTTTTTTAATCTCTGCTTTATAAATAGCTTAAACTCAATGTCTCAAATGTCTTGCATTTTCTGTCACACAGGGAAAGAACTTATGAACAATAACTGCATGTCAAGTTATGTTTCAGGTATGCTTTTTTCTTATTTCAATTCTAATTCCAAAATGCACATTTTGAACCAACATTTTGTACCTGTCGTTCTTCTCCTCTCCATGAAACAACAGAAACTCTACCCCTTATAGCAGGCAATGCTGACCAAACCAGGCAAAATTATATGAACAGCATTAAAACTAGAAAGTCTCTAAATGCAGAAAAGCATTCATACTCTCTGAATCATGTTTTAATATGGATCAATCCATCAGCAGCTACATAGGCTTCACTACTTCGAGACTTGGTGTTGTGCTGGAGATGGCCACTGCTGATGCTCTCCCTTACTGTTGGTGGTAACAGTAGGCAAGAAAACTAACTCTGAAACCTCTGCTCTAGGTTTTTATTGTGATAGGGGTGGGAAAAAAGCAGCTCGGGTAATATCATCCAAGGGGGAACAATGGCACAGTCTTCTGCATAACTAGCAGGAGTGCAAAGAAACAGGCTTTGTGAAGGGTGACCATTGTACATGTGAAAGATCCATTAACCAACTTGAAATCAAAAAATTCTCATGGCCAAATGTGTTCCAAAACCTGAAAAAAAAACCACTTTTGTATTTCTGAAGACGAACACAGAGGTCTTCCACTTGTTGCTGATGCCCTAGGACTGCTGGGATATCCCAGTAACTGAGGTTGATGGTGTGATCCCACTGTAAATCAGTGGCAGCAAACTTCCCCACATGTAAGTAAATAAATACTGGGATAATAGAGTGCAATACAACTTACTACATTGGGATTCAAACCTTCACAGCTATTTTTTTTTATTACAGCAGGATCAGTACAGCTATTACAAGCTGAAAATCTCAACTATAAATATCATTTCCATCAAAGTTACATCTTTCAATGTCTTTTTGCTATGAAATATTTTAAGATAATAAGTGTGTGCACTCTTTAGCAATAAATGCATTCACTCTTCCTTCAGGGAAAACAAACAGAATTTACCTTTCTTTAGGACTGAAAAAAAATATTAATTTTCTGATACTTATTGTATAAACTCAGATTTATTACCAGTTATTTCTATTCTTTCTCCGGTATGCCTACGCTACGCAGACCAGCAGAGGTTACATTATACCCACAGCTTCCTGGCCTTTGGTTTCAAATCCCCAGACAAACCACCATTCAGGATTATTGTTACGCAGTTTCCAACACTGCAAGCAGGAAAGGACTGTTCTCTGTTGATGGAGAGAACATCTAACATAAACAGGCTCCTTTCTCCCATTGCTGTAGAGTAATGTTTGCTTCAATCATGCATCCTTATGCTGTCACACAGAAAAATAATCATTGACTTGTATTAGTTTCACCAGGGCACTAAAGAAACACTTTTCCTTTCCACATGACTGCAAATTGGAATCAGGCTTCACAGTTTGTCATAGGGAAAATAAGACATCTATTTACCAATTCCGGGAGATAAAGTGCTCTGAGCAAGGCTTGGGCAAAGCCATGGAGAGGCAGGCAGCCATCAGAGCACTGAATGCAGAGATGACAAGGCTTGGTCCTCTGGCTGAACTGATAGCCAAGTCAGAAAGAAATCTCTTCAAATGCCATAAAATGAAAGACAACAGCATACTTTATAAAAATAAATCCCATAAAGGACATAAGCAAGACTGGATGGGGCTGTGAGCAACCTGGGCTAGAGGGAGATGTCCCTGACTAGAGCAAGGAGTTGGAAATAGAGGATCTTAAAGGTCCCTTCCAACTGAAACCATTCTATGATATGCTAAGACATTTTTAGTAAAATCTAGACTAACAGGCAGATGGGGAAAAAAAGATTCAGGTTCAAGCAAAAACGAAGAATGGCAGTATTTGCCAGTTGAAAAAGCTCCATTTATTCATAATCCTGAAGAGACAAGCGGTTACGTTTTTTCTTGTAAGAGCTGTCCTATTGATGGAAAAGTCCTTAGGTTAAAAGACTGTACCTGAAATAACTCACATCAGGCTTTCTCTTTAATTTTGTTCTCATCTGTTCAAATGCAGACAAGTGTCCACCAAGTCAGAGCTCGCCATCTTGGGTGGTGACAGCAGCTCAGTGTTCTGGGATTGCTCAGATTAACAGAGACACACAACACACAGAAATGACGACTGGTGTAAGCGGTGCTGGATGACAGACAAGCCTTACAGGGCCTTAGGGAAGTTATTCTGCGTGCAGAACTCTGATGGACAGATGCATGCCTGGCATGATGTACGCACAGTATCAAAATAAAAGGAAAAAGATCATAGAAAAAAATGTGAAGAACATTTGATTTTAATGCTTTTTCTACCATATATATATATATATAAATGGAATGTATACTGTGGTACTGAAAAAAGTCCCACTCTGTTCTTTAATTTTACAGAAAATAATCTGTCAGTGGGGACAACATATAAACAAAAAGCGTAAAAGAATGAGAAAGAGAAAATTCGATGGATATTCTTCTCCTTTCAAGAAGTCTCTCCACATTTAATTTCAAAACACCTTCAAAAACCTAAATCTAGAGTATCTTCCTCCCAAAGCTCCTGTAATACCAGAGGAAGAAAAATAACACAGAAATTTATAAGAGCAACAGGTCGAGTCCAAGGTGGATTCATTTTCATGAAGAAGAGAGAAGGAAGTTCCTATTTCTGTATGTATGTCTGCAATTTTTGGTTTCCTGTATTTTCTTTAATTTATTTTTACGAATTATAATTCTCAGAGCTTCAAAAAAACAAATCAAACTGTGCAGCTGATAACAAGAACGTGACAGATGTTCTCTCGGGAAGATGAAAGAAAGAAAACAAGGAGAGAGCTGTTGGCTCAGAGAAAGGAAAGAAATGAACCCAAAGCAGCTCAAATGTAAAAAGTGAACAACAGATATTTTGGTCTGAAGAAATAGCACTGATTTCCTAACTCGTAATTAATGTTCATTCTTTAATTAGCATTCATTTCCCAAGGTCTTGAGTCTGAAAAGGCTGCTTCACATTCCTTTAGCACCAAGAGAAGGAATCACTTTTGAGCCATGAAAAGGTTGGGGGGAAAAAGATAAACATGTTTTCTGAACTTAATTTCCTCTTTATTGCTTCTGAAAAGCTATGGAATGAAATATATTATTTAATTACATTGGATCAAGCAACAGGAAGAGGAGGGAGTGTTTGAGTCACAGCATCCCTGTAAGAATAAATAACTCTACTTCCTCCTGCTAAAGGACAGTTTTAATGGACTGAAACGGTCCAAATGGTTAAAATCAAACTACTGGGAGGAGGTGGGACCTTCTTACTAACAAAAAACAACTCCCAAACCCCAAAGAAGCAAAGAAAAACAACCAACACTACAAAAGACACTGAGAAACTCCTAACAGAAATACTGGTAACGACTGGAAAAAGAAGTAGCAACGCTTCTTCTAGAACATCAGTGGTTGTAGCTTGAAAATTATCACCTTTATTCAAGCTCTCCCTTGAACCCAAGGATAGTTTAAAAGCTGTACAGTAGCTTCTGAGACTGTTTTGTTATACATTTTGCACTGAAGATTTTTAGCTAATCTATTACGAAAACTCCAAAATTTATCTGCTATTATTACTAAAATGTTATTAGCCACGTGGGATTTCCCTTAGCTGTGCTTCAGTAATGTTTACTAGATCCTTTAAATTGAACGCAACTGTTGGAAAAGTTAAAGCATTTTTTTCTTAAGTATGTTCTTGGCATAAAAAAATGGGAGGGCTTTAAACTATAATAAAAAAGATAAGCTGAATTCTGAAATGTTGGAACAGATAACTTGGAACCGGTACAGAGTCCACACTGAGATATGAATGAGAAAACGCCTTGATCCTTCACATAATTCAAATTCATACTGACTTGTGTGGAGCTGCTCCGAAATAACCTCGCGTGGAAATCCTCATTTTGTGAAAAACTGGAATATGCTAAAATATGATAGCGTTTCACAGATGATAAGATGGTTGAAGAACAATGGGAAATGCCTTTGAAGCTGTTGAGGGAAGATCCTCCTAGGCCTCGGGGCAGCATGGGAGAAAGCAATTCTTTGAAAGAGAGATGCTGGAGGCAAAGAAGATTCAGTTCATACCCCATCAGAGACAGGACTGACCTCCAAAGCTGCAGGATGGGTGACATGAAGGGGATAAGCATAAGCCACTGTGCTTCTTGAGGAAGGATGAAGACAGGTTTTGACAGGGATAAAGTAAATGCTATTGAAAAAGCTGTTTGCTGAAATTGTCTAGATCTGCTATCTCTCTGAGTGTCGCATTTGTTCCAGTCTACTTATAAAATCACAGAACCATAGAATGGCTTGGGTTGGAAAGGACCTCAAGGATCACCAAGTTCCAACTCCTTGCCACAGGCAGGGCCAACATTTAATACTAGACCAGGCTGCCCAGGGCCCCATCCAACCTGGCCTTGAACACCTCCAGGGATGGACGGGGCACCCACAGCCTCTCTGGGCAGCTGTTCCAGCACCTCAACACTCTCACAGTAAAGAACTTCCCCCTGACATCCATTCTAAACCTTCCCTGCTTGAGCTTAAAACCATTCCCCCTTGTCCTGAGTAAAAAGTTGATTCCCCTCCTGTTTATAATCCCCTTTTAAATACTGGAAGGCTGCAATGAGGTCTCCTTACAGCCTCTTCTTTTTCAGGCTGAACAAGCCCAGCTCCCTCAGCCTGTCTTCGTCTTCTATTGCACTGCTAACTGCAATGGGAAGCATCTGCAAAATGATTCTGAGCTTTAACTTCAGCATTTTTTGTATCTAACCGCGTGTAAACTTCTAAGCAAAAACTATAAATACGTCTCAATGCCTAAAGCTGTGAAATGCAGAGGTGATTTAGCAGACATGCGACCATAAAAACTGTGCCCAATGTATTTCTCCTCTAATTTAGAGTAAGTGGGCCAGCCTTATATCATATATAATCGTATTTCTCAGTGACAGTTAAACCAAAAAGCAACTAAACATTTAAACTAAAAAACTGCAAACCTCCATAAAGAGTTACAAATAGTATCGGTCATTTTGATATAAAGCTCATAGACACTAGCATAAACAATGTCAACACGGTCACTAGTTTGCAGTGCAGAACCAGGACCTAGGATATTCTAAAAGTAAATCCTTAAATTCACAAGAAATCACTTTCCAATCAGTGTCTTTTTGCAGAGGAACAGGATCTGCAGCATGCCGTAAAACCATACCAGCAGAGGTCAAGAGCAACAGGAATAAAGAGCTATCAAAAGTAAAGCTTAATTAACTTTGCAAGTCAAATTAAAAAGGAAAGCAAAGGAGCCTTTAGACATAAAACACAATGAAGAAAGTAGATACTCAATGCAGAATGAAACAGAAAAGGAAAGTCTAAACATGGCTCCATAATGGGAAAAAATTTTCCCTAAGGACATGGCAGAACTGAAGGGCTGAGCATGGAGAAAAGTAAGACAACTCGTGAGATGAGGTATACGGAAACAAATTATTTGTACCGAAAGGAAGTGAATGTCAAAGAGTTTATTTCACTCCAGTCATCAGCACTGGCATAGAATCACAGAATGGCTTGGATTGGAAGGGACTCCAAAGATCATCAAGTTCCAACTCACTGCCACAGGCAGGGCCGCCAGCCTCCACATTTAATACAAGACCAGGCTGCCAGCATCTCAGACCTTAATGAATTATAAAAGTCTACTGGCATTAATATTCAAAGAAATCAGCTAAAGTTTGGGGTGCTAAAGGGGCTTGAGAGGCAATGAGACAGGTGATGGAGCCAAATTCCTGTTGGCAGTTTAAGATGATACAATGAAGTGCAGCAGCCATAAATTGCAGCTTGGAATGACTGAGTAGGATTTTATGAAAGCCTTGTTCATAGGGACGGCTGTGCAGTACTGCAGCAAATCCATGGTGCTTCCAAAGCATGAACAGGACAACACTATGGCTGAGCAGATCTGGCAGCTCATGTCCATGCCTCTTTGAATAGGTGAATGAGATGTATCTTTCTCATCTGAATTTTGTATATTCGGGGAGACCTCATTGTGGCCTTCCAGTACTTGAAGGGAGCGTATAAACAGGAGGGGGAACGGCTGTTTACAAGGGTGGATAGTGATAGGACAAGGGAGAATGGTTTAAACTGAGACAGGGGAGGTTTAGGTTAGATATTAGGAGGAAGTTTTTCACCCAGAGGGTGGTGAGGCACTGGAACAGGTTGCCCAAGGAGGCTGTGGATGCCCCATCCCTGGAGGCATTCAAGGCCAGGCTGGATGTGGCTCTGGGCAGCCTGGTCTGCTGGTTGGTGACCCTGCACATAGCAGGGGGTTGGAATGAGATGAGCATTGTGGTCCTTTTCAACCCAGGCCATTCTATGATTCATTCTATCATTCTATGATTCTTACTGAGCTTTTGAGCAAAACACTTTGCTTTCTTCCATTTGCACAGATTCCTGCACAACAGTCACTTCCTTCTGTTTGGATTAGGCTCCCCTATCTACTGCTAAACCCAAATTAAAATTTGTATCAAAAACATTGTGTCAGCAAAGCAGAAGTGCAGGAACATAATCCTTGAGGACTCTGCAGTAGAAAGAGGACGGGGGTGGAGCCAACAAAAGTTGACCACACCGCTGAGCTGCCCCAACCAGAACTCACAAAGCTGCCACCATCAGCTCCCCAGTGTCTCTCAATCACAATGAAAAGCAAGCAACATGTAACATGGAGTAGAAGAAATGGAAGTTCTCACCTTTACACCAGCAACTCCACTGTTCACCGAACAAGGCATATGACAAGGCAAAACTTGGTAACTCCTTCGGTAAGGATGAACAAACACATGAAAATAATGGGACCCTCTGCAGCAACTAATCTAGGCTGATGAATGGCAGTTGTGTGTAAAACGAGTGGAGCAAGGTTGCTGGGGTTTCTTTTGATACAACTTGAATGAAAATGAGCTTCTATGATGGTGTAAGTATTCCCAGAGTAGATTCCTTAATTATTTGCAGCTTCGGTTCATTCAGATAAATAGGCTGTGCTAATGTATGTTTGAGCTTCATGTAGAAAAAACAGTTATTCATTACAGATGTATCTCTGCTCTGTGTACTCAGCCACATACTGCAACTAATAATAAAATATAGAGTGGTTGAGTTCATACCCCACAGTTAACTTTATAATTTCATCTAATTAAGATTGGCCTTCTTAGAATGCTGCAAGCTAAATCCTACAGAGCCAACATGAAGTTTTACAGAATAATGCCAGAATCGAGGCCTTTTTAATGGCCTCATGTAAACAGTGATTTATAGTCCAGAGTTACTATTGTTAATAAACTTGAGATTGTTGGCTTTCTCAGAATCTCTTCAGATACATTTCCCTTTATTTTTTACAGATGTCATTAACTGTAATATATCAGCTAATGAGTGACGGGGACATCAATCTCACGAGGAGGCAACAACAAAGACTGCCTCTTACAGACACTTGCAATGAAACTGATGGCAAGGATGGTGAGGCTGAGGCACCCCTCCTGCAGGACAAAATTCAGATATTAAGTAGACAACACAATGCATACACTGTCCTGCCCTTTTCTAGCTGTCTCAGAAGAAGAAGACAGCTTCTTTTTGCAAGGAATCTCAGCAACGCTAGCCTTACTTTTCCAATTTAAAACCTGAGATGCAGAAATAAGAACTGATTCACCTACGGTCACTTCACTGATGCTGGTGATCATTTCACTACCTGACACCTTCCAGAACAGGACCCGCCAGAGGATACTTTTACCTTTTATCCACTACAATCCATGTACAACCAGCAGATCAGACCTGGATGTTTTGTGAAGTGACATTTAATGACAGAAAACTAGATATAAAAAGATAATTTGGTACAGAGATAGTCATTTGGGTGCCTCCCATTTCCCTCACCTTCTGCCAGTTGCAGAAGTTCAGGTCTTCCCAGTCACTGGGAACAAAGAGACAATCACAAACACAATTCAGATTTCCTCTGTCTCAGGGAAACACATCATCCATTAAGCTATGCTACATGATCCTTGTTTCAGATGTACATCAGGGTGTTTAGTGAATCCGTATTTATTCTCTGGAATGCTGTATTCAACAGAAGTAGCAGATCTATCTTCAAGGCAAGACTAAAGGGTTTTGTGACGGATGAAGTCTGGCCAAACAAAAAGTAAGATCAAGCACTGGAGTTGTAACGTGAAATTCTTTGACATAAATTATAGAGAAGAGCAGACACAGGATGAAGTAGTTCCTAGCAGCCAGAAAGGCTATAGCTCAATTTCAGTGGAGATGTATCCTTGAAGGATCAAGGCATTTTTGCTAAGAACTTCTCATCATGAATTCTTTTCCATTAAGTAGAAATAGTTTTGTATTCTCTCAACTACAGAATAAAGCAGTGCATCTGATCATATTAGCAACATTATCTTAGAAGCAAAGTGGCAAATTCCTCATCTTGCTTATTAACAGCAGCTTTTACTGAGAATGCTCATTAACCATTCAGTGCATACAATGGCATTTCTGAACACAGTAGATCATAGAATCATAGAATCATGGAATTGCTCAGGTTGGAAAAGATCTTACAGATCATCGAGTCCAACCACAACCCAACTATCCTACCCCAACTCTAACAGCCCTCCGCTAAATCACGGCCCTGAGCACCACATCCAGATGGCTGTTAAACACATCCAGGGATGGTGATTCAACCACCTCCCTGGGCAGCCCATTCCAGTGCTTAACAACCCTTTCTGTAAAGAAGTTTGTCCTCATATCCAACCTCAACCTCCCCTGGTGCAACTTGTGGCCATTTCCCCTCATCCTGTCACCTGTCACCAGTGAGAAGAGACCACCCCGCTCTGCTGTAAGCATCTTTCAGATACAGGAAGAACACCTTTAAGATATTGGAAGAAAATGATGTCCAACGGCTCCTAGCAAAATTAAATACGTATTCATTCTCAAAATTTTCCATCTTTCCTACTCCAGTGCATAAATGCCAAGGAATAAAGTAAGTCTGTAAACATTACTTTCATTTTCAGGCTCTCCAATGATGCCAGAACGAGTTTCCCACAATCCTGCAATGCACTTGAACTCAACGTACCTGGTAGGATGTGAATCCCCTGCTTTCAGCTGAATGAAGCACTGAAATGATTTCCTGTCCTGGCTTTCTGTTTTGTACGTAATTTCTGCACAATTACTTTATGCAGATGCTGTTTCTGCTAGGTTGTGCTCCAGTGAAAGCTCACTTTTTTATAATGTTGGTGTAGGTCGTGGCGTGTTGGAACAGCTATTTTATAATTACATGGCATAACCTCAAGTGCACCATTCTCTCCATCCATCCAAACCCAAAAAGCAATGTGTTGCTCAATTTACTTCTCTGTCAAGAAAAGTAATCTAAAGCATTCACTTCGGTGGGAGAATATGTAAACAGAGATCTCTTTCTAACTCTTTCTGTTCTCCCTCTTTTATTTCCCCATCCATGTTCCAACTTCCCATGTCAGTAGCTGCTTACATAGTAAGTAAGATTAAGGGCAGAAATAAGGGCTGCTTATATCCCATCTTTGCATAAACACAACTCCTCTCATTTCTAGTGCAGTTTCCACAAACATAAGACATCAATTTTTGAAAGGTCATCTGTGTTCTACAATCATCCTAAGATTTACTAGCTGCATTTCCTCCATGCGTCTCTTCCCACTGCAGAAATCATAGAATCACAAGGTTGGAAAGGACCTACAAGATCATCCAGTCCAACCGTCCTCCCATCCCCATTGCTACCACAAGCTACTAAACTGTATCTTGTAGCTCCTCATCCAGATGCTTCTTGAACACTGCCAGGGACGGTGACTCCACCACCTCCCTGGGCAGCCATTCCAGTGCCTGATCACTCTCTGAGAGAAAAAGTTCCTCCTTATGTCTAACCTAAACCTCCTCAGGTACAACTTGCGGCCATTTCTTCGGGTCCCGTTTGTTGCCTGGGAGAAGAGGCCAAACCCCTCCTCATCACAGCCTCCCTTCAGGAAGTTGTAGAGTGCAATGAGGTCTCCCCTGAGCCTCCTCTTCTCCAGACTGAACAATCCCAGCTCCCTCAGCCGCTCCTCATAAGACTTGTGCTCCAGACCCCTCACCAGTTTCGTTGCCCTTCTCTGGACACGCTCCAGGGCCTCAACATTTTTCTTGTGGTGAGGGGCCCAAAAACTGAACACAGCACTCGAGGTGCGGCCTCACCAGTGCTGAGTACAGGGGGATGATCACCTCCCTGCTCCTGCTGGCCACACTATTTCTAATGCAGGCCAGGATGAGGTTGGCCCTCTTGGCCACCTGGGCACACTGCTGGCTCATGTTCAGCCGAGCGTCAACCAACACCCCCAGGTCCCTTTCCTCTTCACAGTCATCCAGCCACTCAGCCCCAGGCCTCTAGCGCTGCATGGGGCTATTGTGGCCAAACTGCAGGACCTGGCTCATGGCCTTGTTGGACCCCATCCCATTCACCTCAGCCCAGCGATCCAGCTTATCTAGATCTCTCTGAAAGGCCTCCCTACCCTCAGGCAGATCGACACTTCCTCCCAACTTGGTGTCATCTGCAAACTTACTGAGGGTACACTTATTCCCCTCATCTAGGTCATCAATGAAGATATTAAACAAGATGGGTCCCAGTACCAACCCCTGGGGGACACCACTTGAAACGGGTCGCCAGCTGGACTGAACTCCATTAAGTACTACCCGTTGGGCATGGGTGTGGAGCAGTGGTTTTGGAAAATATGAAGTATTTGGTTTGTATATGTGAGAAAACACACTTTGTCATTTCCAGCTGATCCAGGATGAAAATTAGCTTCTTACTTAAAATGACACTTTTTTATTATGTTCTCAAAATGACACAATTTTGAAAAGCTAAATTTCATTGAGAAACCACCATAAAAGGACTATTCCATGTTAAATGAAGTTAGAAACAAGCAAATTAAATTAACTCAATATAAAATATAAATATATTAAAAGCTTTTCTTTCTAAAATTTCATTTGTTCCTGTTTTAACAACTTCTCTAAGAGGTTAAAAAATACCAAGTCTGATTTCGAGCACCATACTAATATTGTTCTTGAACTACAAAATACACTGCTACACAGTGTACTGCATACAAATGCCTCCAAAAATAGAAACAGGAATTACCCTATGAAATTAAACATGAAAGCAAATCAGATTTTTGGAAATATGGATGTGAAGAATAGCTACCTGAAATACTATATTGAAAAAGTGGCAAGATTTAGGCACGATCAAGAATTAAGATCAAGAAAACCAGAAGACCCTTGCTCACAGGTAACACTGTGGCATGAATCAGCTTTCATAGAGTAGGAGAGGAGAGATGAGAAGCTTGATTTTGTCCCTTCTGAATTTCAATGGATGAAAAAGTACTTCTAGAGAAACATGCCAAGATGCAGTAATGGGTAAATAGAGACCAGTCAAGAGTGGAGAGAGAAAAATTCAAAACATCAGTGTTGGGATGATATTGAATCCTTGGAAGCAGATGAGGCTCAAAAGCCTGCTGATGAAAAGGAATTGGGACAAGAACAGAAATCTGTGGGACGGCCAAAGAAAGTAAGAAAATTCTGTTGAAAGATATCTTGAAATACATGCTGGATGGAGAGGAAGATTAGAAGAATATGGTGTTTTTCCCTCGAGTTGAAAACCCCTCTCTACTTTAAAATAAGATTTAGAAATGATGTAATTTCTGAGAGAAGCATCACGCTGTTGTTAAGGGACAAGGGATCAAGGGAATTTCAAAGAATAGCTCTTCCCTCCAAATGCAAGAAGAGCCAGATTCATAGATTCACAGATTCATAGAATGGCCTGGGTTGAAAAGGACCACAATGATCATCTAGTTTCAACCCCCTGCTATGTGCAGGGTCGCCAACCACCAGACCAGGCTGCCCAGAGCCACATCCAGCCTGGCCTTGAATGCCAGTTCTTTTATTTTCCAGTTCTAACGCTTATGAGTTATCCCATGCCAGGTGCATATCACAACCCAATGCACTTTAACAGATCAGGATGGGCTATAAGGGTGTGCCCGTTCATCAGAATGTGAATGTCAGATGGAAACTACCAACCCGGTACCCTTCTTGCAATGCTGTACTGCTCAAAGAGTTATGGTGCATATAAAGTTCTGTATTACCTTCATCTTCTGTTTGAGCTAGTACAGAGGCAAACTGTTTTGCACCTGCAGTTTTTATAAGGTGGGGTGGGGGAGATTTTAAAGCAACTGCTGAGTGACTGAACACTTTATGTGTGAGAGCCAGCACGTGCTCTACATACTTACATTTGCTTAATAAATCATTATCAGCCAAATTAAACTGAAGTGTGAAATAGAACACTCTGAAAAATGACATATACTACTTTTGCCCAGTGGTGGAAAGAATAAGGAAGGAAAATAGGAAAATCTCTCATCATTCACTGGACTTTAAGCTTTAAAAGACCAAGCATAGAGATGCATACGTGAAAACAGATCCCATCAGAGAAGCAATGGTATCTCCTAGCAAAGCACCTATCTCTCTTAATCACCCAGCAAGTGGGTTTAAGTGTCTTCATTTCTTAATTCATTCATACTCTTCTTGGAGGTCTAGATGTTTTCTTAATCCTTTAGTACCACCAGGAGAGAGCAAAACTGCCAAACTGGAGAAGATTAGCAAGAAACCAGCAAGAGCCACATGAAACACAGGCTGAACTTGCCACCAACTGAGAGCAACCATCACTGTGGAATGCAAAAACCTGATGATGAGGGCATGGACAATCATTTTCACTCTCTTTTTGAAGAACTTCTAAGGAAACAATCGAACTCTTGTGGGCTAAGCGCAGAATCACAGAATCACAGAATCACAAGGTTGGAAACGACCTGCAAGATCATCCAGTCCAACCGCCTTCCCATTCCTATTAGTACCACAAGCACTGAACCAGATCTCGTAGCTCCTCATCCAGGCGCCTCTTGAACACTGCCAGGGAAGGCGACTCCACCACCTCCCTGGGCAGCCATTGCAGTGCCTGACCACTCTCTGAGAGAAAAAGTTTCTCCTAATGTCCAACCTAAACCTCCTTTGGTACAACTTCTGGCCATTTCCTCGGGTCCTACTATTGGTCCCTCGAGTCTGCTTGGCCAATAGACACTTACAGAATCACATAATCTCTTAAATCTTCTTAAAAAGTGAAATAGCTCAAAACAGGAGAAAATGAACAAAAAAAGAATCAAGTTGTTATGGATCTCACCTGGGAGAGAGAAAGCTCTCCCTTAAATTCGCTTGCAGAAATCAAGCAGAAACTTGAACATCAACCTCCTGTACCACTAGGCAGCTATGCATACCAGGGAACCCTGAAGAAGGTGAAGTTCTCTTCTGTGTTTCTATGAAAACTTAAAGATATTTCAATCTCATTCAAATCCAGAACAGATTTCTATTCAAGATTTAAAATAATTACTGTTCTGAAACCCATGTATCTCAAGCTTTAAGCCTGTTGATTGCTAAATTACAAAGGAAACTCTTTGAAAGGGTAGATAACAGCAGGACAAGGGGAAATGGTTTGAAGTTGAAGGAGGGAAGATTGAGGTTGGATATCAGGATGAAGTTCTTTACTATGAGAGTGGTGAGGTGCTGGAACAGCTGCCCAGAGAGGCTGTGGATCCCCGTCCATCCCTGGAGGTGTTCAAGGCCAGGTTGGATGGGGCCCTGGGCAGCCTGGGCTGGTCTGAAATGTGGAGGTTGGTGGCCCTGCCTGTGGGGGGGGGTTGGAGCTTCATGATCCTTGAGGTCCCTTCCAACCTGGGCAGTTCTGTGATTCTGTGAAACAAGGATTAACTCACTTAGGTTATTTCCAGAAAAAGAAAGAATTTGCCTACAATCTGCTTAGTCCAAATACAGAGGTAAACTTAATGCAATATTTTTTTAAATGAGATTCAAAAGCTAGGCCTAGAAGAAATGTAAAACTATTTCTGTTCATGCAATGACATACGTAAGCACTCAGTCAGAGATGTACATACCTTCAGTTACATCTGATGTTCTCCTGCATCATCTCTTCCCTCCAAGAGTCATCAAATGCTCACTGTGCACATTTTGTACTCAAAATAAATGACACCCACAGATATGCATTTCCCGGATCTCTCCATTCATCAACACAGGCTGGAAAGTTCTCAAAATCTTCCTCAGGTTCTTAGAAATTACCACCTTCTTCAGTTTAATCACCTCAAGGCCTTTGCCACCTCTAGTCACAGAGATGTGAATGATGAATCACGGAAGTCACAGCCCAGAAGGGATTATCTGTCATCTGTGACAATTACAGGCCGTGGAGGTAGGGATGAACGCAGGCCTGGTGCTCTCTATAATTTTGATTGCTTTGAAACTGGAGATGAAGTGCAGCAGAAATGGCTCGCTACTGTATTGGCATTAAGGAAAAAAAACGGCATTGGTAAATGCTAAAAACTTACATATCCACTTTTTAAGAGTGGCAAACGCCATATTCTGCGGAATAGGATGCTGCCCTCAGAAAAAGGGTTTTGCAAAACCTGAGAAAAATCAGCCACCAGATGTGGCTGATTGACCTCATGAAAATCTCCATTTGCACTTGCCAGCGGGTAATTCCTTGGAATTCAGAAGCAAAATCTACCACGTTTCCCTCCAGGCTGGAACTGAATTTCCCCCAGAGCTTCTTCTAAAAGCTCTCTCTAGCAGCTGAAAAGGGAAAGCGTTTCTTTTCTTGTGTTCTCAATGCTGCCCTTTCTGCCCCCCAGAGCAGCCATCGGAGTGGAATAAATGAAAAGTTTGGTGGGAGAGACGTATTACATCCTGCCTGGATGTTTAATCATAGAACATACGTAATTTTTATTTATAGCTTAAGACATAGACATATTCCTCTCTTACAGACATAGAAAGGCAGCTCAGAGGCATTGGGTAATTTGCGTGCACCGACACAATCGATAAATAACAAAGCCCAGCAGAAAACTCAGGAAATGGGCTCCATCTCCATACGTATGAGACACAGTGTTGTCTCATCAGCAGCGGAACAAAAATCAGAACATCTTTCCTTGTGATTTGTCGTCCTACCCCATGTATGTATCCTGAGGGATCACCAGAATGGGCAGCAGAAGGCCAAGGACAGAATTGTTCAAGATTTCAACTAATTAATAGAGAGGAAAAAGATGGTCAGTTGACAAGGGAAAAGAACCAGCCATTGTTCTTGTGATGAAAGATGGACTTCAATAGGCAGGCGCGTTGTCTCCACCCTCCCATTACAGCTCAAATAGTTCTGTGGGTGGCTCTTCTATGAGAATGCAGTTGTTACAAAGATATATATATCTTCTAAGGACGAATAAAGCATTAAGCCTCTACCTTAAGAATTTTAAACCTGAGAATTTTATCCATTAGCAGAGCACTCTGAGGTAAGAACAGTGTCTTCCCATCTGCTGACACTCAGTTAAGCACCTTGAGGGATCAGGCTGTCAATGAAACCAGAAATAATGAGGGGCATACTGGGAAGGAGGGAGATCATAATAGGAAAGTTCACAAAGGAGAAAAAAAAAGGTACAAAAAACTAAGTTACAGAAGAATGGTGCATGTGTAAAATCTTTGCCCTCTTGGGACCTTCGGGGATTTGACTTTTAATTAAAAGAATTAATCACTTTAATTAGCAACTATCACTTATATGTGATTTTTTTTTTAAATACATTGAGCAATAATTCCAGATTACTCTGTCCAATCTACCTGGGATAAAATCTAGCTCATGTTTCAGAGAGGAACATATAGAAACGTCTTGTGGATTACAAAATAAGATGACTCCTTCACAGGTCGGGAATTATTTGGAAGACATGTACATAAACAAGGCATTATTATTTAAATATACTTATTGGGGTGACAGCGAGCGCAGCCACGGTAGAATCATCATGGCTGTATCCCAACCCAGTTCTAAAAGGTCTGGTAGACAAAGTTTTTGCTTTATCTTAATGTGATTCAGTTTTAACAGGTTCGTAACCATGGCATCCCTAAAAAAAAAAAAGGCATCCATTGACCCAAGGTGTTAAATTCAGGGTTATAATCCAAAATCAGTTGTGCCTTAGCCAGCTTTCTATCAGCTGAGTCTTTTGTTTGGCAAGGACTCAGCTCAAAATGAAGGGAATTCATTGGGGTGATAATTTGCTGCCTGAGCACCTATAGGGTTGTTAAAATCAAGGTGCTGTGCCATATGCAGGTGTTCCAACATTCTTAACTAGTTCTTCCAGTATCCCCAATACACTTGCAATTACAAAGTAAGCAAACTCAGTAAGAGAATTCTCCATTTAGCGCCAGGCTGCAGCCCCGTCTGGCAAACACCACAGATTCCTGCTTTAAAGCACATCACTCCTGTTCAGATGATGATGATGTACTGTAAGTAGTCGCATTAAGGTCTCAGTCAAGTCAATTACTCCAGCTTCAAACTGTCAAGTAAACTTTGCAGCTTTGCACTTCATATAGTACAGTTGGTGATAAAGACACAGGAGCCCCAGGCTGCTGCGTTTGGCCATAAAATCTCCCATTGAAGCAATCATCTGGCTCAGTATGTGACAGGGGAATATCATTTACACAGCTGAGACACACAGTTGGTGAACTGATACAGTTCCAAACCTACTGAAAAAGTCTTTTCACCATCTACACTCTGAATACTAACTTCAAAACCCTCACAGGACAGGAATCTGGGAAAACTTCAGCTAAGGATGCAGTAACTATCTGATTACAGCTTTGCTCTTTGTAGAATTATCTGCTCACATTCCTGTTAGGGCTTCAATAATACTGCGAGAATATGAAACCAGAGGGTGCACGTGCTGTGTCAGTGTGCGTGCTGGTGTGCAGTCACCCACAAACATCAAGCTGGACATGCCCTCGAGCAGCATAAGAGCTTCAGAGACCACATATCAACACAGCCATAAGTCTAGGCTGCATGCTGGAGTCTGCAAGTTGGCTCCCATGGGGAGCAGGGGATCCAGGCCTGCTGCTGGAAAGACTGGGAGGTGCCCAATGGTCTCACTGGGGCTACTGGGAGGGTCGTTAAGTCTGGAGCAGCTTCACGTGTACATATATATTCGAGGCAATTGGGAGGCCAGTAGGCTCTGGCAGTAGCTAATAGGAGCATGAGGGTGTGTATGCCAAGCTGCTGGAGGGATCTATAGAGTTTTTGGAGAGACACACATTCATATATATGTGTACACATACTTATATGTCATAGAATGGCCTGGGTTGAAAAGGACCACAATACTCATCTAGTTTCAACCCCCCTGCTATGTGCAGGGTCGCCAACCACCAGACTGTGTCCTCCACTAACACCTTTATCCCCATCAGCCAAAGAGGGGAACAGGATGAGGCTGACAGTGTTGCCTTAAAATATTATTAAAATATCTTATTTTTCTCAGCTGTTTAATGAGCTGTATTATCAGCGGTGAAACAGACATTCCCAAGCAGCACAGCAGATAAACTGTAAATCTCTCTACCATGGAAGAACATTTCTTTTAATTTTCAACTGATAAAACAGCTCGTCGCCTTTTCAGCACACAGATGAGATGTGCATGGGTAAGGCACCAACTGATGAAATGGAAAATGCTCACCTTACAGTGTTCTAAAAAATGTTTTTGTGCTGATCCAGTCTTGGCGAAAAAAGATGTCTGTACATCCATACCATATTGTTCTTCCCACTTGCAATATGTATGAACATGGCTGAAAACATCATAAAACCAAGTGGTCAAACTGGACCAAACTGACTTGGGTAGGAGCCTGCATCCTGGAGATGAGAAGTGCCCTCGGCCATTCAGCCTGCATGCTATTTATGAGCAACACTTCATTTTCACAATCGCAGAACACTTAAAATAAACACTCATCACCACCATTTTCAAAACACTTGCTGAATTTCAGAATACCTTCCAGAGAGCAATGACTGCTGCTCTCTGGTTTGATAAGAGCAATGAAGCCTGTATATTGCATAACACTTTGGAAAGGTAAGAAGGTTCTGCTTGTGACACTGAGCAGTAAATCGGGAGCATTAGCTTCTTAGATCTCGAGATAATATTTACTGTTGCAGTACACAAAGGTGTAGAAGCTATTTTAGAAAGTAATTGAGAATACAAAGAAAACTGTACAGCCTTTCTTCAGCTCGGCTGCAAAATTACTATTGCATTCTCACTCTAACTACATAAATAACACCTTTCCTCTGTCAGTTCTGGGATGCACAAATCCTTCCTCTCCATAAAACTTACCAAGCTAATAAATACTGACCTAGAATCAGCAATTTTGGTATTTACTAGGGACTCTGAATTCATAAATCTACATAATACCTAAGTGGGCAGAACTACAATCACTTTATATATTCTATATAACTATTTCACGTAATATATTTAAAGGTCAGAAACATTACACATTGAGCTGGCAAGTCTCTCCATCAGCATTTAATAAATGCCACACTTTTACGTAAGAAATTGTATTTCAATCTAATGTTTATATTTTGACTGCACCTAAAATGTGCTTATTGTAGCATACTGCATCAATAAACCAACAATTACATCTCAGTGGCATGTAAAATACATAGTGATGTCAGCAGCATTAACTTCCAGTGCCAAGTCGGGAAACAGCTTAATGTAGTCTCACTATAAAATTAATATTATACTAATTTTAATAAAAGGAAAAGATTTACCTTATTATTTTTAGTTCAGACATGCAGTCATGTGCAAGGTAATTCAATACCCACTGTATAAAATATGAACTATGAAAACGCTCTACAGATGTTTCCAATCAGCTTCCTTTGTTTAACATTAGACGCTAACCTCCAGGAGATACATACAAGCTGCACATCCTACAGGTAATGCCATCCAGATGGGATGCTGTTCCCCGAACATCGTGCCTCACAACGAAAGGAAGAAGGAAGAACGTAAGGAACACGCTGCGAAGGAAGAGAACCTTGGCAAAAAATGGCTCGTGTCGTTTCATATTCAGTGGCATGACACATCTTTTCCAGCTTGCCTACAGCATGTCTGTGGAAAACTCCCAAAACACACACCATAAAAACGTCTCGAAATCAGACAGCTTTATGTTGACTGCTCAGCTCTAGCAAATACTGAATGCAGGACTGATATATTCTTAACTCCTTCCTTTGGTTAGATTTTACAATTTTCCATCTGTCAGATCTTCAGCTTCTTCCTGCAGACCTGTCCCATGCTGAATTTTCTCAGTCAGCACCAGTTTCATCAGGAAGACGATGTTGCAATGCGTGAAGCTTGGAGAAGAGAAGGCTGTGGGGAGACCTCATTGTGGCCTTCCAGTACTTGAAGGGAGCGTATAAACAGGAGGGGGAACGGCTGTTTACGAGGGTGGATAGCGATAGGACAAGGGGGAATGGTTTGAAACTGAGACAGGGGAGGTTTAGGTTGGATATCAGGAGGAAGTTTTTCCCCCAGAGGGTGGTGAGGCACTGGAACAGGTTGCCCAAGGAGGCTGTGGATGCCCCATCCCTGGAGGCATTCAAGGCCAGGCTGGATGTGGCTCTGGGCAGCCTGGTTTGCTGGTTGGCAACCCTGCACATAGCAGGGGGTTGAACTAGATGAGCATTATGGTCCTTTTCAACCCAGGCCATTCTATGATTCTATGATTCTATACATCTTTCTTGGCAACAAAAAATGAGCTTTCCTTGCCTGGTTGCTAGCTGACAGCAAGGAATAAAACTCCAAGCATCTGAAATTTATTATTCAAGCACGAGTAAATAGCTACACTGCTCAGAGCAGAGGTAACAGATAGAGGCAGCGGTGAAGGCATCATGGTGAAGTGCTGAAAGCATTCCCTCTGTGTTACACCAGAAGATTTCTCTGACGAAGATTATTACCTCTGTATCTCATTCAAGGACTTACTTAAGAAGGGAAAAGCCACGAAGTGCCCAGAGAGCTCCGCAGGTGCTCGCAGAAAGACAGCCTGCAGTCCTGTGCTCTGATGGCTTGAGCAAAGGGAGGACATAAAATCTTCCTTTAACTGCTCTAGAGGGACAACTCAGACAAGAGACTATAATTCAGTATGAGGGCCTAGCCCACATTCCAGAACATCCAATTGGTCCTGAAGTAGAACACTGGAGGAAATAAGCACCTATATTTTGCCAGGGATGCCCACCGGATCTTATAGGCAAGTGTGTCATGGTGATACCAGTTTAGCAGGACCAAAATGCTCAAGGGCAGGCTAGCACCTAACACTCTCTCCTAAGCAGGACTTGGACCTCCATGTGTATACTGAAAGAACTGAATCTTGTACAGAATTCAACAGTTACCTCAATCAAAAAAAAAAGACACATAGAGGCAAAGACATTCCCTTTTGTGTCAGCAACTGGGGATCAGAGCTTTTGCCAAAGAGGGAGATCAACTCCTGCCTCCAGCCACTGGAGATTCAAATCCACCTCCTGCTCTGCTCTGGGTAAGGCTCGGGACAGGAGCCATGCACGAATCTATAGAAAGAGACCTACACCCATCCTACATCCCCGTCCTGACACTACATTTGTGCACAAGGATTTGAAATTTGCTGGATCTAAAGGAAAGCAAGAGTGAGAATGAACCCATAAGATCCGGATTCTGCACATGGGATGGAGAACCCTGGCTCAAGGATAACCCTTCAGCTAGAGTAGCTCATGGTTAATACTCTTAGAGATAGAACTGCTTATGCATATGACTTTATGGCTAGTTACCTGAAAACACAGGAAAAAGATTGTAACTAGAGCACCAATTACAGAGAAAACAGGCAGGTTTAACTTAACAGCTATGACTCATCATCACTCATGATTTTCTCAAAAATATCTGAATACATATGTTCAACAAAAATACTCTCGTCTGTGGAGTAAATGTGTTAGATATTTACTTTTGGATGAGAGGAGACTTTGCATCCCACTATGAACAAGGTGATGTAAACAGCTCTCTCAGGAACTGTCTCAAAGGCACCACAGTGCTGTAAAAGAAGCCCTGCTTCCACACGGAAGAAATGCTGCTTTCCCTTCCACCACTGCAAAGCAACACTGGGTTCTATGACCTATTTGTAAACATAGGGGAATGACAATTGCTTGGTTCATAGGGCTGAAGGGTAATGTTGTTGAATAATGAAAACACCAGTGCATATAAAGAAGGATGAAGCTTAAGAATGAAGAAGTCATGGAAATGAAGAAGTGGCTCTGGGCCCCATCCCTGGAGGCATTCAAGGCCAGGCTGGATGTGGCTCTGGGCAGCCTGGTCTGCTGGTTGGCGACCCTGCACATAGCAGGGGGTTGGAACTAGATGAGCATTGTGGGCCTTTTCAACCCAGGCCATTCTATGATTCTATGATAATACAATATAAAGTTCTTCACATCTTCACCTCAATGATTTGCACAAGGAATATTGGGGCAGAATTCAGCAGAGATTGACACCTCAGCCTGTGTGTGTTTACATGGGCTAAGCTCCCAAAAGAGCCAGTGGAAATCTAGTCAAGGCAGTAAAAGGAAACCAGGGGCTACTGAGGTGACTTACCTTAGATGTTTACAGAGTCAAGCAGTTGACATGATGCATACATACAGTCTGAATTCAGACTTGGATCCTACCTTTCTGTCTGCATTAGGAAATCATGAATACTTCTCTTGCCAAGCAGGGCACAAAGTATTTTGCTCCAAATACACTTCCAACAGCCCATCCAACAAACTCAGGTTGCAATCATCAGCCTAAGCTTGGAAAGGAAAAACAAATCTGGGTCACAGGAAAAGCCTCTGACACAGATATATGAATTCAGAGAACAGGCAACGGCTGAGAGAAACGACATTTGCCATTAGGCAGCTAGAACTTTCCAGAAAGGGTCCTGAATGCAGTAAGAGCAGATGTGTTCAGGATTTCTGTAAAAACACAAGGATATCTACAATAAATAAAGAAGAGATCATTTTTTGAATGTATGTGGTTGCCAGTCTACAGTCAGAAAAATGGATAGAAAAGACAGAAAATGGACATTCAGCACACTTGATGTAACTCAAGCCTGCCTTACAGGGTTCACATCTCTTTGCAGTACCTGCTCATGCACACCTAACCACTAAGTACTAATTAATACTAATAAAACATCTTCCTGCATCTGAGAACAGCAGCAGCTCTTGCATAAGAACAGCTGTGTCTCCCACACTTACATTACTTAAGCATTTGGAAGGTTAATAAAAACTTAGATTCGAAAGGAGTTGTGACAGGTTAAGATGAACACCCACTGCCATTGCTTAGAAGCAGGGAAGAACTGGCAAGACGCGGGCTATTTTTCAACCGGAAGGGCATGTTTCTGCTGACAGTGACAGAAACATTTCCACAAAATAGCCTCCTGCTGTCTCCAGCAGTAATGAAATGCACTGCACACAACTGCATAACAGCACTCCATCTTCCTCCAAACACGAGATGTAAGCTTTCTGTTACAACTGCTCCATAGCTACAACTTCTGTCTAATATTGCCTTTGTAAGTGCTGACGGGCCTAACTTCTTTAGAAACAAAACCAAACCAATCAGTGATTCTTTACTTAGAGAGCAGTGAGGTGCTGGAACAGCTGCACAGAGAGGCTGTGGATGCCCCGTCCATACCTAAAGGTGTTGAAGGCCAGGTTGGATGGGGCCCTGGGCAGCCTGGGCTGGTATGAAATGTGGAGGTTGGTGGTCCTGAATGCGGCAGGGGGGTTGGAGCTTCATGATCCTTGAGGTCCCTTCCAACCCAAGCCATTCTATGATTCTATGATGGGTTAATCTGATAATGAAGGATACGATACGGAAATCCCACTTAACATATAATATCTCCTACCTATATTTTGTGTACCAGGTCTACAGGAGTTGAAGTTACCAGCTAAGAGCAAAATACCAGCCAAGAACAAGGAATATCCCATACCCATCTGCCACCAAAACAGGTGTTGGTTTATCTTCCCCTTGTATTTAACTTGCTTAGGTTTAGTCTTAATCTAAAATGGCTTTTTCAGAGACTGTCAAAAACTATTTTTTATTACATGCAATTGTGAAATATATGAATTATTCAATCATTAGTACTGGTTGGTACCTTTAAAGGAAATATTTTTCCATTGGAAAAACCCTATTTATTAAAGCAAATAATTTTGGATACAGGCACTAAGCAATATTTCATAGGTCCGTGGTTAAGATCTGAGAGAGAAATAATCATAGAACCATAGAATGGTTTGGGTTGGAGGGGGCCTTAAAGATCATGTACTCGGGTCCTGGAAGCTAAACAAGCCCAGCTCCCTCAGCCTGTCTTCATAGAAGACATGACATCCAAAGATGTATTCAACAGTTTTATATTATGGCACTCAGCATTCGGGGGATGCAGTTTTGGGTTTAATTTCTTCTAATGAGCAGAGGCTTGAATCTTGGTCTTTCCAGCACCATTGCCATACACACCAGGCTTATCGCTAGATCAGGTTTGTTCTCATTTCAGTAGATTTTCACACAAGAAAAGAAAAGCTTATAGCTTATAGATGAAAAAGTAAAGTAAATGTCCTAACCTCTAAATTTTTCAGGAGATTGACTTCTTTTTTTCTAGCCAGACAGTAAAACACTGGGGACCTCAGAGCAGGACATAAACCCTCTGCTGTTCATGCAAGACTCTGAATGTTAAGCCTGCAGAGTTTGACTAAGTTCAATATCAGGCATCATTGGAATCAAGTCTGAAGTCAGTAAGTAGGATAGAAATGACACCACCTCCTATTGTAACTGCTCCTACTCACAGAGTTTTGAGGGAGTTTCAGATACATGCCTAAACATTGGAAAGGGACCAAAATGAACACAAAGGAAATTTAAGTATTCAAATCTATACTGAAGCAATCTGAAAGGCTTGCTTTCAACCTGTTAAAGGAAGGAAACTCACAGTTAAGACTGAAAATCCTGGCTGAAACTCCAGCCTTCAAATACATACACTGCCTTGCAGAAATAAAAAAGGGTAGGCAAACTGCACAAATCGAGACCACAGTGTCAGACTGGATTTCCAGTTTTAACTATGATTTGTGACATATTAGAGAACACTTACTTCATTCTGTTTCCAGAATCAAATAACTTTGAGATGGACAGGCCAAAAAAAAAAAAGGCAAACTATCTGAGCATTTATTACAGAAGCAAGAGCACTACCTCACTTGAGAGACTGCTGGGCAGATTTCTTGCTACAGGCCCATAAGGAAAGGAAAGGAAAAGAAAAAAAAAGGAAGTAATACTTCCAGAATTCACTGCACGAGATTTAACAGCATCATCTTTCCCATGTAAGTTTCATAGTAGGACTATTTCCTGGGTTTGTTCAGCTTGGAGAAGGGAAGGCTGTGGGGAGACCTCACTGCGGCCTTCCAGTACTTGAGGGAGCTCATCAGGAGGAGGGGGAGCAACTTTTTACATGGTCTGATAGCGTTAGGACAAGGGGGAATGGTTTTATATTAAAAGAGGGGAAATATAGGTTGTTAAGCAGAAATCCTTCACTCAGAGGGCAATGAGGCATTGGCACTGCCCAGAGCTGTGGTGCTCCATCTGTGGAGGAATTCAGAGCCATGGATGGGCCTTGGGCAGCCTGAGCTGGGGGCACCCAGCCCACAGCAAGGGGTTGGGATTGCATGGTCTTTACGGTCTCTTCCAACCCAAACCATTATGCAACTGATTCTATGATTTCAACAAGAATATCAATCCAAGATCCTATCCATGAGCATTTCAGAGCACTTGTTGGCAGCTTACATCAAGGTTATAGTAAGCACTTATCTGTAATTTCTTCAAACAAGGGACTTGATTCAACAAATAGTTGTACCTATGTCTGTGTATATGCATCTATATACATAAGTGCACACACGGCTACAAATATTTCAGAGCTTTCATGTAAAAAGACCAACAATAGTTCAGGACCAAAGGCAGACATCTCTTGGCATCCTTCCAGCATGCTTCTTCAGCAAAGTTCAGGACTGAAATTCTAAAGCAATCGGGATGTCTCATTAACCAAAAGGAAATAGAAGGCTGCAGGGAGACCTCACTGTGGCCTCCCAGTACTTGAAGGGAGCATATAAACAGGAGAGGGAACGACTATTCACATGGGTGGATAGTGATAGAACAAGGGGGAATGGTTTGAAACTGAGACAGGGGAGGTTGAGATTGGATATCAGGAGGAAGTTTTTCCCCCAGAGGGTGGTGACGCACTGGAACAGGTTGCCCAAGGAGGCTGTGGATGCCCCATCCCTGGAGGCATTCAAGGCCAGGCTGGATGTGGCCCTGGGCAGCCTGGTCTGCTGGTTGGCGACCCTGCACATAGCAGGGGGTTGGAACTGATGAGCACTGTGGTCCTTTTCAATCCAGGCCATTCTGTGATCCTATGAAATGTTCCGCTTATGACTGGGGTGCTACAAACTCAATGTGTAGAGAGACAAGAGAGGCAAGAGCAGCCAGGGTAGCGCAGACACAGACTAGTCAGATTAAGTCCTAAGACAGGTGTAAAACCCGTTAGACAATTTCAGGCAAGTCATTTAGCTCACTTTTCACATGTGAAGAGAAATGAGAGTGAAATTCTTTCAGGACCTAGCAGGAGGATTAATCAGTTATTACTTCAAAAGTGCTTTGAAGACAACAGGTGCTGAGTAAAAAAGCTGAGCATTAGCAGGATGACTAATAAAAATCATTAGTTACAAGGAGCAAGAATCAAAGGCGAAAGGAGGGGGCACAGAAATCCAAGACATCTGGGAAGGAGAATTGGCGTAATAAAATGAAAACAAACCAAAACCGTGTTATTTGGCAATCCCACATGCAAACCACTTGAACTCTACACTTCTGGAGTTTATGTCATCGTTGAGCCACCACCTTACCACTGCGAGAAAACTGCAGCATAGAGTACTACTATTGTAAAGTATAACACGCAGCTGTACACAGCAGCACCTCCCCAACTAAGGCACGCCAATCATCAGGACATCGTTGGGTTTTCTTCTTTTCCCCAGAAATGAATACAATTCTCCATCACTCATAAGAGGGAATGCAGAAAATCAGATACATCTCAAGACTGTAAGAACCTCTGCTAGATATGGAGAATGCAAATCTACTGCGTATTAAACCAAAAAATGAGACACACCTTTAAAATACTTTATATTGCCCTCCATAAATCCCACAAACTCTCTCATTAATGGTTATGGTATGATTAATGTTTGTACTGGGCCGTTTTAATTAGTTAAACAATTCAGAGTTCTACCTTAAAAAGTAGCTTTGTGAAACTGCAGTAGTTGCAGAATATTTTACTCCTGGGCTTGATAAAACACTAAACCAGAAACTGCTTTAAAATAACTGCCTGCCACAGCACTTTTAGCCAACTTTTGCACCTGGTGCTGAGAGAAAAAGCCAAGTGAACTTTCACTCACTTGTTGCATGTCAGCTTCAATGTGATGTCTTTCTTCTGTTGTGTTTGGGTTTCTAACTGGAAGAGACAAGTAAGCTAAACCAGCAGCCAATCAATTCGGAAATTCTAAGAATGCAATAAAATTTGATACCAATAAATCTTTTCTTTTAACAGCCAGGAGAGATTAACAAAGTTATTCGAAATTGTATCCCCTTCTGCTGTTTCAGAAGGATGATTACCTGACAATCCCACTGAATCAAACAGCAAAATTAAAAGAGACATAATTAAGCTTGTATATACATAGGAACAGGATACGCATTTATGCATATCCCTAGTAGGTCCTCCATTATTTATTAGCCTTGGTGTATTTTTCTTCCTCTTACAATAAAAGTTATTACACCTTTGGATTGTCAAATAAAAACCCAATTGGCTGAGACGTAGACCATCAATACAAATAACTGCACGGCTTCCCTCTCAGCTACAGCTAGTCAACTTTTTTCAGCTCTGCCATTTATTTATTTTGTGACACTGGGAAAATCCACTTAGTCCTCTTTGTGCTTTAGATTCGCATCAGAAAAGCAATCTGGCTTCTTTTTACTGATTCGGAATTATGATAGCAGAGTGTAAGGCAAAAATGACAAGCAATGTGAAAACATATATAAAAATCAGAGATGATGAAAAATGTAGTTACTGAGCATTGTAAGAATCATAGAATGGCCTGAGTTGAAAAGGCCCACAATGCTCATCTGGTTCCAACCCCCTGCTGTGTGCAGGGTCGCCAACCAGCAGACCAGGCTGCCCAGAGCCACATCCAGCCTGGCCTTGAATGCCTCCAGGGATGGGGCATCCACAGCCTCCTTGGGCAACCTGTTCCAGTGCGTCACCACCCTCTGGGGGAAAAACTTCCTCCTAAGATCCAACCTAAACCTCCCCTGTCTCTTTTTAAGACCATTCCCCCTTGTCCTAAGGTTGCTAGAAGTAGCAACTTGTGAATGTATTGCATTTTATATATTCACATTAGTCTGTGTATCACTGTGAAGTACTCACTATTAATTCCATTCAATACGTGTAAATAATACATACGTGTATAAGTGTTTGCATGTAGGTGATGGTGCAAAGATGCATGCATTCAGATTTGCATGTGTATGATGATGCACACAGATGAAACATTTGTCACAAGAATTTCCGTTTTCCCATGAATTCCTGACTGGGATGTAGAAACTGTCTCTCCTTTTCTTCTTCCTTGTGCGCTCTCCTTCATGGTCACACCAATGGCAGTGTTCCACCTGATTCGTCATTATCCACCTCCTTTATCTGGCCTCACTGGAGACTCAATTTGGGAACAACTTGTCTGCTAATTATCACTCTATTTCTTGACCGCCTTCCTGTCATCAGTACCTAACACTGTGCAAACCTGCTTCCCAAACTGATTCTCCAAACCACTCAGAAAGCTCCAGTGCACCAATGCTGGTTTCTCTTTCAAACCTATCTTTCACGACACATTCCCATTCTCTTGCCATTGAGAGGAGGTCATGGGATCTTCTTCCAGACTCCATCCACGACAACTTTGTTTCCACCTTTATCCCACTTCTTAGTGGGATTCTCTTTGATGAACCTCAGCCTTCCTATTCCTCATTTGCAATCATACTTGCTCTTTTAGCTCCTTCCTTTTTTCTGCTACAACAGATAATATATGCATTCCCACACAGTTGCACCTAGTTTTCCTTCCTGAACACCTTTTCTTGTCATAAATCCTGGCCTTTTTCCCAACTCTGACCCACCACAGTACATACATCATACCCTGCCTACTTAGTTTTCCATTTTTCATTGCTCTCTGGCATTTTTGCTCACAGTGTACAGATGTCCTCAGTCTATGCTTTCTTTTAAAGAACCCATATCTCACTGCAACCTGTCTCTCCAAATCTTTTCCCATTTGTTTCTCTCTCTTCANAAGGCCAGGTTGGATGGGGCCCTGGGCAGCCTGGGCTGGTATGAAATGTGGAGGTTGGTGGTCCTGAATGCGGCAGGGGGGTTGGAGCTTCATGATCCTTGAGGTCCCTTCCAACCCAAGCCATTCTATGATTCTATGATGGGTTAATCTGATAATGAAGGATACGATACGGAAATCCCACTTAACATATAATATCTCCTACCTATATTTTGTGTACCAGGTCTACAGGAGTTGAAGTTACCAGCTAAGAGCAAAATACCAGCCAAGAACAAGGAATATCCCATACCCATCTGCCACCAAAACAGGTGTTGGTTTATCTTCCCCTTGTATTTAACTTGCTTAGGTTTAGTCTTAATCTAAAATGGCTTTTTCAGAGACTGTCAAAAACTATTTTTTATTACATGCAATTGTGAAATATATGAATTATTCAATCATTAGTACTGGTTGGTACCTTTAAAGGAAATATTTTTCCATTGGAAAAACCCTATTTATTAAAGCAAATAATTTTGGATACAGGCACTAAGCAATATTTCATAGGTCCGTGGTTAAGATCTGAGAGAGAAATAATCATAGAACCATAGAATGGTTTGGGTTGGAGGGGGCCTTAAAGATCATGTACTCGGGTCCTGGAAGCTAAACAAGCCCAGCTCCCTCAGCCTGTCTTCATAGAAGACATGACATCCAAAGATGTATTCAACAGTTTTATATTATGGCACTCAGCATTCGGGGGATGCAGTTTTGGGTTTAATTTCTTCTAATGAGCAGAGGCTTGAATCTTGGTCTTTCCAGCACCATTGCCATACACACCAGGCTTATCGCTAGATCAGGTTTGTTCTCATTTCAGTAGATTTTCACACAAGAAAAGAAAAGCTTATAGCTTATAGATGAAAAAGTAAAGTAAATGTCCTAACCTCTAAATTTTTCAGGAGATTGACTTCTTTTTTTCTAGCCAGACAGTAAAACACTGGGGACCTCAGAGCAGGACATAAACCCTCTGCTGTTCATGCAAGACTCTGAATGTTAAGCCTGCAGAGTTTGACTAAGTTCAATATCAGGCATCATTGGAATCAAGTCTGAAGTCAGTAAGTAGGATAGAAATGACACCACCTCCTATTGTAACTGCTCCTACTCACAGAGTTTTGAGGGAGTTTCAGATACATGCCTAAACATTGGAAAGGGACCAAAATGAACACAAAGGAAATTTAAGAAATCAAATCTATACTGAAGCAATCTGAAAGGCTTGCTTTCAACCTGTTAAAGGAAGGAAACTCACAGTTAAGACTGAAAATCCTGGCTGAAACTCCAGCCTTCAAATACATACACTGCCTTGCAGAAATAAAAAAGGGTAGGCAAACTGCACAAATCGAGACCACAGTGTCAGACTGGATTTCCAGTTTTAACTATGATTTGTGACATATTAGAGAACACTTACTTCATTCTGTTTCCAGAATCAAATAACTTTGAGATGGACAGGCCAAAAAAAAAAAAGGCAAACTATCTGAGCATTTATTACAGAAGCAAGAGCACTACCTCACTTGAGAGACTGCTGGGCAGATTTCTTGCTACAGGCCCATAAGGAAAGGAAAGGAAAAGAAAAAAAAAGGAAGTAATACTTCCAGAATTCACTGCACGAGATTTAACAGCATCATCTTTCCCATGTAAGTTTCATAGTAGGACTATTTCCTGGGTTTGTTCAGCTTGGAGAAGGGAAGGCTGTGGGGAGACCTCACTGCGGCCTTCCAGTACTTGAGGGAGCTCATCAGGAGGAGGGGGAGCAACTTTTTACATGGTCTGATAGCGTTAGGACAAGGGGGAATGGTTTTATATTAAAAGAGGGGAAATATAGGTTGTTAAGCAGAAATCCTTCACTCAGAGGGCGGTGAGGCATTGGCACTGCCCAGAGCTGTGGTGCTCCATCTGTGGAGGAATTCAGAGCCATGGATGGGCCTTGGGCAGCCTGAGCTGGGGGCACCCAGCCCACAGCAAGGGGTTGGGATTGCATGGTCTTTACGGTCCCTTCCAACCCAAACCATTATACGACTGATCCTATGATTTCAACAAGAATATCAATCCAAGATCCTATCCATGAGCATTTCAGAGCACTTGTTGGCAGCTTACATCAAGGTTCTAGTAAGCACTTATCTGTAATTTCTTCAAACAAGGGACTTGTACAACAAATAGTTGTACCTATGTCTGTGTATATGCATCTATATACATAAGTGCACACACGGCTACAAATATTTCAGAGCTTTCATGTAAAAAGACCAACAATAGTTCAGGACCAAAGGCAGACATCTCTTGGCATCCTTCCAGCATGCTTCTTCAGCAAAGTTCAGGACTGAAATTCTAAAGCAATCGGGATGTCTCATTAACCAAAAGGAAATAGAAGGCTGCAGGGAGACCTCACTGTGGCCTCCCAGTACTTGAAGGGAGCATATAAACAGGAGAGGGAACGACTATTCACATGGGTGGATAGTGATAGAACAAGGGGGAATGGTTTGAAACTGAGACAGGGGAGGTTGAGGTTGGATATCAGGAGGAAGTTTTTCCCCCAGAGGGTGGTGACGCACTGGAACAGGTTGCCCAAGGAGGCTGTGGATGCCCCATCCCTGGAGGCATTCAAGGCCAGGCTGGATGTGGCCCTGGGCAGCCTGGTCTGCTGGTTGGCGACCCTGCACA